>JAZGTJ010008205.1:1203-21401 GCA_036877575.1 Botia almorhae | reverse complement strand
CAAAAATAACATAAGCCAACACTTTCACTGTTGTGTACCGTGTGTAGAAACTCTAAACCCGACATACTAACCGTACAGTGTTGAACAAACTACGAGAATTCAGGTCTTTGAATCAGATGATTACATGTGTTGAGTTTATTTGACTTACATCTACTACAGAGTACAGGAAACCTTTCCACAGTTCTCGAGCTTCAAGACTAGGAGCCTGTGAATGAGAGAGAAATAATGCACTACTGTATATTACTGTATATTACTGTATAATTACACGCGTACTGCCAAAGGATACGCACAGTGAGCTTGATTTCTGCGTCCTTTATACGTAGGATCAGTCGAGCTGCTTCCAGGTTCCTGTCACGACTTGGATCATCAATCAGAGACACAAATCCACTCAGATCCAACTTCTCCACATACTACACACAGAAAACACACACAGTTGTGTTTACAGTAACAGTTCACTCATGAAGGATGAAACTGAAGTTGAAGACTGATACACATTCCATCTGAAGTCACTCTGAAGTCACATTTGTTGTTTTCAAACTTTTGACGTCACAATCGGTCATGTGACACATGAGAACCAATGATATTCAGAGTCAATGACGTCAGGCCCGGACACATACAAAGGCTTTTTGAGCTGAACAAAACAGTAAGTTAGATTTAATGCCAAGACTTTCAGTCGACAATGGCATAAATTATTCCTCACAAAAATCTCATGGCTTCACAGGACTTGAAATACAGTGCACGAGAAGTATGACCTACATTATGTTTTTTTGGTAGTTTTAAGTGCTTGCAGAAGTATAAAACATTAATTTTTGTGTATCACAAGAGACAGGAAGTGTGTTTGGAAAAACATGAGGGTGAGCATATCTGTAATTATTTTTTTAACTCCTAAAAACGCAGAACAGCAGGAGAACTTCACACAGAGTGAATTATCTGTATAAACTGTACGTCCAGACCTGCGTGTCTCCAGTCTCACTGTTTTAATAAACACAGCTAGTCTGATTGCCAGTCTGCCTGGTATATACAGACCTCAGAGTATTTCATTTACCTGTGGCTCTTTACAGCTGTTGTAGAAGTATAATGCATTTCCACATAAGCAGGTCCACAAACGGCGAGCTACCTGCATGAAGATACAAAATAAAAGAAGGGTAAAAACTTAATCACATCTGGTAACGCAAACATGACCTCTGAATGCTAGAACTCAGACACACACGTATACAAGCTTTAGTGATGCACAGATATCTCCACATAGAACTAATCTGCTCCTTCAGTGTGACAAGGTTTCTCCTTCAATACAAGTCTATCTAACCCCATTAGTTAGAAAATGACAAGCACAATTCTCTCCTCAACATGGTCACTCAGACTCTCATTCACATGCACAACACCAACAGTGTGTGACCGGTTAAGTGCTTAATTTAATACTAGAGTTGGTTAGTGTCTGGATAAACCTCTTGACTCAAAGTATGAGCAATATTAACCTCACAGAAAATAACATGCCAAAACACGCGATCACACGTCAAATACACGTCACGTGTGATTCACATTCTATGACTCTGTGGGTTTCTCGTGGGAATTTACACGGGATTCACACGCAAACATTTCACAGCTGATCACGTGTGGTTTTGTACATGTGAAATTCATGTGGACATGTGAATAACACGCAATGAGACCTAATATGTGGATTTTCAACACTTGTATGTGAATCCCATGACAGAAAACCTATAGAATCATAACATGTGAAACACGTGGTGACACGTATGTTATTGTGCGTTTTTAAACACGTACAATTCATGTCTCTTTTTCTGTACGGGTAGCGTTGATGCTTGACTCAGCAAGTCTTACTTCAACACTGTATTATTGATAATAAAAGTCTGACAGTTATTCAGCTAATTCAGCTAAATGTTTATTTAGATGAACTGTTCTTTGGCTCTCAGCATCAGCTTGATCTGGTGACAGCGTCTCTGCACGGATTAATGCTCTGCTGTCTGTAGTTCTCTGTTCTGTCTGCTTTAGCCCTGATCGCAGTGGCAGCTCACGACTCCCCAGGGCACTGCCGCGTCCCGGACCACAGCTGTCCCAAATCTGACACCCACCCCTCCCCAGTCACACCCCCAACGCACTGTGCACCTGAACCCCCTTATTCCCCTCTGAATATACATTTTGGGATTCATTTGTGTACGTGGTCCTCTTTGTCAACACCCGTTCCACTGTATTGTTTTTACTGGGCGAAGCTAACATTATCCATCCATAAACATCATGTTTGTCATTGTAGTTTGTCCACTGTGTTGTTCTGTGATGCATCTCATAATTTGCTTGAAAACAAACCCCACAAACATGCACCTACATAATAAAAAATAACGACTAAAGTTCGGTTCAGAATTCCATGATGTGAAATGACAATTGACACATTAAACTCTCCCCGCAGCAGATAACAGGGAATTTGATTACAACTGTATAACTGATGTGTGCACGCTGGAGTAAGAGACGCGCACACGTCTCGTGTCTGGGAAATGATTGACTGATGATTTTATAAACGCGTGACTCCAGTATCACTTCACACACTTTGGGCATCATGTGTCCGCAGTAAGGTGTCCGCAACATTCAAGAAGCCAAACAAAAGCCCAAACACTTCAAAGTTAGATATGTATTTACAGGGCTGTCAGATGGTGCCAGCACGCATGGCACGGGTCCCAAGTTGATTCATTGTTTGTTGCAATTAAATTGCAATAAAACGCATGCAACATTTGAGTTCAGATGGTCACTTGGTTTCCAATGTTATTAAACGGCTGATTCATTCAAAACCTCGCCCATATTCACACAATACACACGAGTCATGTGTCACGCGTTGCATGTGCTTGCTGTGCGTTATTATATATCAGAGAATATGATATATATATACTCACCTTCTCTTTCGGTCCTCTTTTCTCCAGATATCCCTCGTAATAGCAAGGCGGCAACTGGGCTCTCGGGCACCCGGTGCGCGGATTTGCCGGCGCCGCTGCCGCCATGACTCCAGCAGCACAGCCCGGCACTGACAGACAGCAGCGGGGACAAAGAGCCGCGGATGATGGTGCTGCCGGAGAAACGACACGCCTTCCCGGGTGAGAGATGATGGATGCAACTGGATAAACGTGATTAATCCCGTCACTGACACGCATTTACAATGAAGCCAGGACCCAAGAGATCCAATATGGCACTCTACAATTACATTAAGCCCCGAAGACTCATATAGCACGTTTTACAAAATGTGTGCATGTATATAATGTTGGTCATTTATTGCATTAGTAATAAACGACCAACCTTACTATACTACAGCCAACAGTAGTTAGGTTTACTGTAATTTAGTTCGTTTATTCGTAGTCGTAGTTTATTTCAATTAGTAATTTTAGATTATAATTATTATATAGGAATATATAGATTAAATTACACACACATACAGATACACACGTAATCTTTCAAAACAAACAAACATACATTGATATATTTGACTAAAAATTAATAACTATAGTATACCGAAATATAAATGAATGTATACATAAATATTCCTGTATTTAAACGCTAATTTTAAAACGCTAAAATCCCGTTATTCCTGCAATAAAGGCAGAAGAATTTAATGGGGATACAGCAAGACGACCGACAGCAAACAGACCAAAAGGAACATATACTTTTGTTTATTTAAGATAAAAATATACAGTGTTCTCTCAGCCCCGCATAAGAGTACATAAATCATATACATTGTGTTTGCATACAAAATACTGATTCAAAGAGAATTCATTTAATACTTGCTGATACATTTAACTATCGCAAAACCTGATTTTACTTTTAAACCTGATAATGCTCAACAGGGACAATAAAGTCATAATCAAAACAATAAGACTCATGCAGTTTTCCTATCGTACACCCAAACACATTCCACCGATATCAAAATGTGACTTTTAATGTAGTGTAACCAACATAAAAAAGCATCTATAAGGCACTTTAGTACAGGGATGGATGTAAGATACAGTACTTCAAAGCAGCAGAAATACAGCAGAAAATGTCAAATATAGTTTGTTAGGGCAGGTGTGAACCTGTCAAGTCTGATGTAGGACCAGCATCCCTCACATACAACACAGTAACTCTATATAAGCTTATAGTTTGTTTATACTTAATTCTGGTCATACTGGTTTTTATTCTGGGTCATTCGACTGAGCTAAAGAAAATCAGATTTGATCACAGAATGAAAACAGAAAAGTGAAAACAGAGAAATATGCTGACAGAGTCTCGTGCTGTTGGTCTGATATGAGATCTGATATCTGTAGTTTTTAGGAATAATGGAAAGAGTAACTTTTTGCCTTTTTGTCACGGTACACACCCCCTACATTACTGGGTACACAGTGAGCCAAACACGTCTGATGCAACTTTGGACATATGGGGACATGAACCTGCGCAGCACTTTTTCCTCAAAGCTTGTATTAGACGTGGTTTATCAAGATTTCTCATCACAAACCCAAAAACAGTTCAGGTGGAAATATATATATAAAATCAACAACTGCTGCAAAAACATTCCTCATTTTAAGATGGGCCTTCACAAAATTTGAAGTTCTCATTTTGTGTGGGAGGGCAGCTGTTGTACTTTAACATGAAAGAATATTATTTATGCAGTAGAAAGATGAACAAAATTCACATCAACTTTAAACAAAGATATAAGAAGCATGTAAACATTTATTTAGTTCATGTTCCCCACAGTAATGCTGCCACTCTTTCACTGAACACCAGCAGAACTCATTTCTAGAGAAATCACAGATACTTTCTGATGTCAACCGAAGTCAGACAATTTGCTTATAAACTATTTATACAGAAATTCATGAGTTCTGATCCAATGAGTTCTGATGGTAGCTGAGCTGGTCGTAAAACAGTTCCATGTCCAGTGTGTAACTGTATATTTTAAGAGTGAGAGACAGAACTGATCCAGGGTCAGTAGTTAGAGACAACTTTTAAATTCCCCCACATTAATCTGGTTGAAGACGACAAACAAGAGACCCGAACTAAAGGTGAACTGAATCAGTATTTAAGCGACTCAATTTCGCTTTCACAACAACATCCCTGTGGAACCATATAATCAGATGTAGTTACAAACTATTTGATAAACAATCAGTAATGTTATGAGGTTTGTGTTTGGTACAGTTTTTTCTGTTGTTATGGTACAGAAAGCTACAGCGATTTTGAGGTTCCTCTTTTCATTAAAAAGGAGAAGACAGATACTGGTGATGTCATGTGAGTTTAGAATAAATAAGACAAAAAAAATTATATTTCTGTTATAATTATATCCTTTACATGATTTTCATTTCATTTCAATCCCTTATGATTTGCTTTGTGTTTATTATTAACATTTTACATTGACTCGGTCACCTAATTACTTATGCACGTGTAAAGTGTAAATTTAACAGAACGCATTTAAAATCCTAGTAACAAAGCTTGGCCCAACTCAATGTGTATAAAGTTAGTTGTTCATGTGATTCAAATGAATTAATCTTAACCTAACATGTCCAATACAGTTAAAGTTATGCAAGTCACAAGAAGGCCACACCCAGTGAACGCTGCACCAATCAAAAATAACTGAGCTACGTTTGACAACTGCCTAGTTAAATCCGGCCACTAGAGGGCAGTAAAAATCAACAGACGCTATTATAATATGGAAAGGAAATCATTTAACTCAAAAATGAAACCCTGAAATCGTTTTTTTTGGCACACTTAAGATATTCTATTTTCTTTTACTTTAGGAAGCAGCAGTGATGTACTTAGATGAACATCAACCGTACGCAAAACAAAATAACTCAAACATGTTTGTTTTCTCCATCATCTTGAAGTTGCCCATCGTGAAGTCTCAAGTTTTCCTGTTTCCCGCCTGTTTCCCGCCTGTGTCTGTACCTGCTGCTCTGGTCTTCATTTTCTGCATCTGCTCACTGTCTGAGGGGCACGATCACCTCCACATAGTTACAAGGGAACAATCCAGTCTGGCCTCGTATGGTTCCCTCGTACCAGTTCTCATCTATCTGACAGGTCAACGTAATGATCTCTCCCTCGTTGAATCCCAGCTCCCCATCGTTCTCTGGATCAAAGTCATACAGCGCTTTACAACAGGGCTGATCCGTCGCTATGGAGACCAGAGAAAGGAGGCGGTCAGGAAAAATAGGGTAAGAAAGAGATGCAAAACAATTTGCAGTACTTTAAGTATACACTAAAAGTATACACTTAACTAGTGCTGGGTAAAGTATGCACCTATGCGAATATTAAAACAGTAGGAAAGCACTGAAAAGTGACCATCCCAAAGACAAAGCAAGACAATATATCTGTGTTCCAAAATCTGTTGAGCTCCCTACCTAGACAGCATCTGCACCTTAAGGCATCAAAAGTTAGTTTCCCAACACAAAAGTGAATCCAGAGGGCAGCCAGCAGTAACATTACACTGCCTTTTTAAGATGCAGCCTCAAAAGTATATATGTTTGAAGCTTGTTGATGCTTGTGGTGATTTTGCTTTCTAAAAGATCTGGGTCATTTAGCTTTTATTAGATGACCCATTTTTGAGGAAAACCATCAACACACAACAGATTGATCCGGTCTTTATTTAGGTTACGAAAGCAAGCTGAATGCGTGACACATACGATGAGCGAATTGTTTGTGCTCATCTCGGGCCCTGTGAGAACTCAAAAGTTCATTACGGTTTTATTATGTGTGTGAGTGTGTTTCATTTATCAGGCGCGTGATGGTACTCGTGTTGAATAGAGATTCACAAAGGAGTTGACACAGGAAATGTCACACAATAAAAGCAGCCCATTGTGAGTGTATGTTTGTGTGTGACTCACAATTACGGTTTTTGCGTGAAGATGACCTGTTGAAAGAGGGGGCCGCTGGAGAAAGAGAAACAACAGTCAGTTTCTGACACACACACACACACACACCTTAATTATCTAAATGATACATTCCGTGGACTGTTATTGTTTATATACCATTTTTAGGTTAGCTAACACTAACCTAACCCTAATAAACAATAACCTATTATTAATTATGCAATTAAAATAAACGTTATTTACTATATTTTTATAGCAATTTTACAAATGACGATGTCCCCAGGTTTTACTCAGATTTGTCAGGTTTTGCCGATTTGTGGGTACATATTTGCCACAAATATAAGGTATACACACACACACACACACACACACACAATGATGTAGTTTTCTGAATCCTTGTTTAATACAAAAGACCCAGACATCAACAATCACACACACATGTGTGACCAGACTCCCTCTCATTCCTGTCTTGTCTCCGTGGAAACCAGAGACTATAAAAGAAACTCGGTTTTTAGACCCGTTTGGAGCTGGTTTTATGATCAGATCTTTTGTGCTTCCTTTTCATGAAAACATTGATTCTTTTTTTTAATTAAACTGTTTTCATGTGTGAGCCACAGCACTTGAACACAAGGACGCTGGTATGTCATGTTGTTAACACCCACACCCCCCCAAATGTTATTACAAAATCCACTATTTTCCATTTGCCGGCTGTGCTGAAAACACAGTAGAGGCTGCCACTACATCATTATAATTTTCTCAATTCAATCATAGCTGAATTATGTTATTGTTTGCTGCAATTAGCTAGCTAGTTCGAAACTAGCACGAAACCCGAAATATCTCTTTTCCCAAACTTATGACAAAAACTGTATGAAAGCAGCGTTTGGCTCAGCTGATGGAGAAGATCATTTTGATAAGTGTAAGCTGGAGAGGGATTTACTCTGAGCAGGTGAGCTCACCTGAGGATGGGTTGGAGGGCGGAGCCACTGCAGGATTCCACCCCCCATTGGAGTCTTCAGGTCCTGACTGATCAAAACTGGGTCTGGATACCGGCATCCGTTTCTGTCGGGGCTGTGATGTGGCCTGCTTCACTCTACATGTGACACACACACACACACACACACACACACGCACACACGCACACACGCACACACACAGAGACTGAGATTAAACCATCTATCAGCAGAACTAAGTTCAAAATGAGGTGTTGAAGAAGTGAAGAACAGAAGAACAGATGGATGGATCTCTAACCTCTCTCTCATTTTCTCAGCCAGTTCCTCCAGAACTTCCATAGACTGTTTGTGAAACTGTAGCTGAGATTCGACCAGCGCGGCGAGCTGACTCACCTGCTCCACCTGAACACACACACAGACAGTATAAAACATTCCAACACACTGACATGAGGAGAAACAGGTGTGTCAAGAAGCATCGCTGCTGCTTGTAGATGGTGTGTTGTAGTCCTGCATGAGGCCATGTTGTGTGACATCACCGCCATTGTGCTCCTGATGGAAACTGTGGCCTTCTGAGCGTGCTCGTTTTCTTGAGAGACAGACCCAAAAAACTCACAAATGTCTCCATCAGACGAGGTTTCAACAATGTCTCAAACTGAGCTCAGATTTGACAGGTCTGCAATCGAATGTTTAAATATGAGCAAATAAAATTCCCTTTTATGTTCATTTAAATAATTTTCCGATAATAATCGAAAACACAATTTCAAATGGGTTTCAGTGCATTGAATACTGTCAACGTTGCTCTTACGCTCTTATTTGTTGAAAAAAAAAAACATCGTTTAACCACGTATAAACATACCATAGCACTTCTTCTGTAAGTGGCGACAACAATAAGCTTGTTGAGTTACGGTGTGTTTGGCCTTGATTTGGCAGCGTCAGGAATATCGCTGATGCGTCTACAGTGTTCTTAAGAGCCATAAAACACATCGCTAAATGAATCTGCTCAACAGTTGCTAAGTGACTGTGTGGAAATAGGCCATAAATTAAAGCGCTGATGCAGACCGATGTTCTTATCCCAATTAAAACACATAATAGCAATTAACACAATAACTGATGGAACAGAGTCTCTGTCTGGTCCTGCATTATAACAGGATTGAAATGAGACATGAGAGTCATCCAGCTGAGTCACGCTAACTGTTATTATCCCTCATCCCTGAGGCAAGATTTGAATGTAGATTATATTTTGGCCGCATGATTTGATCTGCCTTTGATTTTTGCATGACAAATGATAAAACCTACCTGCACACCAGCACTATTGGCTGTAACTTACACATTGCAACTTGCATATGGTTTGAAACACCATCTTTGTTACCTTTACTGATAATCCAAATAAGTCAGATCTAAAAATGTTCAGAGACTTTAAAGCTGAAATCTGTTAGTAGCTGGTCCTTTTCTTTCTGTTTGTAGTTGTGATGCAGCCATACATAGATAAAAGATGTTAAACAGAAAATGAACACAGTTTTCACCACATTTAGTGACATTTAGTGACATTTAAGACCTGACAGCTCAAATTATAAATCATTATTATAAACTTACCGATGCAAATCGGTGTAAGGTAAGGAGACCATTTTAAACACTGATGTGTCATGTACTTGCTCCAAAACAGATTCTTGTTCATTTTTACACAAAAAAAAGTTACAGATTGCAGCTTTAAGGAACATTGTTGGATCATGTGAAGTGATCTTACATCAGTATCCAGAAGGTTCTGCATGCTGGTTTCTGCTGCATCTTTGGACTCTTGGAACTTCTCCATGGCCATCCTGAGCTCCTCATCCGGAATCTTTCCCTGACGCTTCTTCTTGTAGTCGTAATCCAACCGACGGCCCTCCAGTTTCTTCAGGTGATGCTGAGGAACAACAACGAAACATCTTGTTTGCAGCCCTACACAATCTTAAAGTTCACTTCGATTACTTTTTGTGTGAACACCAGAACTCAGAGGTTAGCCTATCATAACAGACGTCATTTATGAATATAATCTTAAAGGCAGCTTTCCTGTAGCTCAGTGGTTACAGCATGGCGTTAACAACGCCAAGGTCATGGGTTCGATCCCAGGGATTTCACATACTCAGAAACAATGTATATTATAATGCAATGTAAGTCGCTTTGGATAAAAGCGTCTGCCAAATGCGTAAATGTAAATGTAAAGGTACAGTAGCAAAAACTGTGCATTTCTGAAGGTAGAGAGAGGGAAAACATGGTCATGGAAAACTTGAGTTAGGACTGTTTCTGGTGCAAGAAGGTTGTTAGGAATCTTCTGTAGGATGCTTTTCTCAGAGTGATGGCAGTTTTTCACCTGTATGTCTTTCAGGTCTTTGTCGATTAAAGTTTGGAAGGGGTCGATGAAGTTCTGCTTGACATCAATATCCAGAGAGTCCTTCACTTCTGCCAGTCTCTTCATGGCTTCCCCCATCTCCACTAAAGCTCCACCTACAGAACATACACAAACATCTCGTTTCAGCTCTGAAGAATTTGTGTTGGAAAAGATTGTTTTTACACACACATATCACACAACACATACTTTAACACATCTACACACACACACACGTTTACCACTATAAAACCCTCTAATAATGTCTGTACAGTTTTCGGTTACAGCGTTTTACAAATGGATGCCCAATGGATCTAAACATGTGTTCAGCCTCCTCTTACCAAAGTTAGTGTCCTCTCCCATATCTCGGCCGTATCTGAGCATACACTCTCCCAGGAGTCCCTCTGCCTGTGGGTATCCCGGGCTCTTCACCTGCCCTCGCATCTTAGACATGCTGTTTACCATGGTGAGCTTTGCTCTTGATGCTACAGGACACAGACAGACAGACAGACAGATGAAGGGACCAAAAACAGACAGGAAGACGAGAGAGACAGCATTGCTAACACAATGCTGTACAGGAATAGTTCCTCTTGCTCTTTATTTTGACCGCACTGATTCACAGCACATAATCAGAGTGAATAATTCTGGTTTTACTCTAGTGTCACACGACTGTGTGAGTTTTACCTGGGTTCGGCTGCAGGTACTCTGTGGTCTTACTGAGAACATCTGATATGGCTTTACTGGTGACGTCAGCCTTCTGTAAAGCACACAAAGGTCAGAGAACAGTTGTATGAATTTACATCACGCTGTCAACACAGAGACTCATTACATGCCCGTGCAAACAATGACGCGGAGAAGGTCTGAAGTGATTAAAACGGGTCACACCTTCTTAAAATACAGCCGTTTTAGAAAGCTGACTGCAACAGGCCAGCACTGGTACCATAGTAAGGGACCTACGTACAGCATAAGTCTTGTTGTAAATATCCACAGAAAATAACCTCAGCTTGTTTATGTAACATTTACAGTAATGCACTTATAATTGCATAAGTGCATTACTGCATAAAGCGCTTATAAAAACAAGCTGTTGTGTAAATCAAACCTTATGAGATGTTTTGACTTTACTGGGTGATATTGTGGTTGCGTGATAGGCAACGCAATTTCTTTTGAATCTGATAACGGATATCAAACGCTAAATATGACACCAACATTTCCAATATTGGAAATATTACAACTAAATAAAAGTGTTATTATTGTATTAAATGAACTGCAAATTATAAGTTTCATTTTCAGCTAATTCAAAAGATTTAATCATAGTGCTGCATGTTTACAGTTCGGCCTCTACTGTAAACACGAACACATGCTGTTAAAAAAGTTAAATAATGTGTAAATAATTCACAATATGTCCTTATGATCAACATTAAGACACAATTTTAATATTAAATTAAACGCATATGAAGGCCTTGTGTTTGTTTCTTGAAATCCATTGCCTGTAAGAAATTATGGTCTGGTAAAGCATATCAAGATATTGAAAATGTTTATCGATATTTGGACAGATATTTAAGAAGTTTTTTAGCTGAATTTATCATAAGAACATTCGGTAAATGGGCAGACACCTAAAATGTCAGTGGTATTTAAAACACCCTGAACAGTGACATCACAAAGTAAAGGTTTAAAAGTTGTTACCCTCTCAAGGTCTTTAAAGTCCTCATCCAGTTTCGTTCCCTCTGCACCACCCACCTTCTCACTCACCAGCTGAAACACACACACACACACACACACACACACACACACACACACACACACGTTGGGTTTTCATGTTTTATGGAGACATTGTATTAACGTAATGGTTTCATATTGTATCTTACTATTTTAGATTTTCAGAAAAGTTCATTCTGTATGATTTATAAGTTTGTTTTCTCATGGGGATCTCAAAAATGTTCCCACAAGGTCAACATGCACTGATATTTCATATCCTCACTAGCATGTCAAATCATTTATAAAATGGATTCTAAACAATGTCTGTATATAGAATAAACTGGTCATAAATTAGCTGCTAACAACCTTCCCAGCTAACAATTTTAGCTGGATGTTTCCTAACATTTCCATTTAAGAACAAAAATGTTAAAATCATTACTTTAAAGTTCCAGAAACGTTTAAGATGCTATGTTTACATTATTGCTTGGTTGCAGAACGTTATTTAAATATTTATTAAATTCTGCAATGTTTTAAAATGTTCCACTAACTACTTGACAATAAATATTTTTGATATAATATTAAAAAGGTTCTACTAAGATTACTGCAAGAACAGTTTTTGAGAAGAAGAGAGAACTTTCAGCCAACGTTCTGAGAAGGTTCCCTGTTAGCTGGGTTCAGGTCACTAAGACTAAAAATTTTTTCACACAGTCTAAAGCACAGATTTCAAAACTAAACGTTCACAAATGTTCTGCATTTAGCGTGCATATGTAAAAGATAAAACTGGAGAGAAAAGCCAATCAGACATATGATTCAAACAAACACTCACTAACACTGACCAATACTGAAATAACCAGTGACCAACATAATGAACATCTCTCACTGTTATACAATTTGTATATAATGTTTTATATAGTATATAAAATTTGTTTACAGTTTGATAGGACAGGGTAATCATTCTATATTAAGACAACACAGACCTGTTTTATAATTATATCTGACCCAACTGTGTTACAAACCTACAAGAACAAAGGCAGATTCGACAAATCTCCGCTTTACATAACAGGAAATGCAAAAACGTGAACGCCTACATGGAAAGCGTGTCGACTTCAGAGAGACAGTGGAGCAACAAACATCTCCCAGAACTGTCAGTGTACATGAATGTGAGGAGGGCTAAAAACAGCAAGTGATAAAAGACAGACAGGTTACTAGATAATGGTAACCAGCTGAAAGAAAACTGGTTGTTGGGTAGTTCTCTCTGTTTGGTGGGCGTGTTCACTAGTGAACAGGAATCCAGTCTGGTGACTAAACTAAAATGAATCCCTCACACACACCTGTAATAAATCCTACTGGGTGTGTACAAGCATGCCTGCGCGCACACACACACACACACACACTTGTTTTGATGCCTTATGGGGACTTTCCATAGACATAATGACGTTTATACTGTACAAACTGTATATTCTATCCCCTCACCCTAGCCCTAAACCCAACCCTCACAGAAACCTTTCTGCTTTTYACATTTAAAAAAGTTTCCCTTGTAGGGACTGCTGGCTTGTCCCAACAATGTAGGTGTGTGTGACTTTTACCATCCTTCAGTGGTAGAAAAACATGTACACACACACCTATACACACACACACCTATACACACACACACACACACAGAGTTGTACTTTTCTGAGGTAAGCAGGTGAAAATAAACAGGGTTCTGGTCTAAAACAGCAACAAACCCGTTTCTGTTTCTCCATCTCCAGGTCTGATAACTGCTGGTGCACAATCAGAGGTTACTCCCCCTGACTGATAGGGAGTCCACACATGTAAGTTTGCTCACTGCGGAGGTTGCCATTCATCTGAGATTAGATACAGGCCCCAGGATGAGAGGGAAGCAATTAAAGAGACACACACACGCACTGGAAGAACTTGTGCTGTTTTTCCATGAGTTATAAACTGTTTAACTTTCAAAACACATCTCATTATGTCCCAAGTGCCTCTCAGCATGTGGGGAAACTGGTTAGAAAAATCAAGAAACAAGAACTTTGTGCAGGGGTGTGACGGCGTGTAAAATCGGAATCATTCTGTATGTTAAATTCAGATGGGACAACTGAGCTTAGCTTTATTCAAGAAAAGCACTGAAATCATTAGTTTACTCATGACTCCAGCCCTGCTTTAAAAGTGCTTGGGGTACCTAGGAAATATATATATATATATATATACAGTATATATATTTTTACCCTGCAGGCTTTCATTTTTTTCTCATAATCACATGAACTGTATGTAAAGCCTTTATTAGATGCTTTAGCCTGATTCTTCTGGAACATGTAGATGCACGCCAGGCTTGTTTTTCGTGAGCAAACAGGCTACAGGAATGCTGAACAGATCTGAGACCAAGACATCATTTAAAAACTCTGTGAAACAGCATGTGTAAATGTTATTGTGTGTTGTGTTTGGTAAACAGGGTTCTTTATGATTAAATGTAGTACAATATTAAAATACAATGCACAGATTAAAGGCTAATCCAGCTAATACGAGCTTTAACTGAGTCACTTTCATTATCTGCAGAGCCTGGCAGACTGCTACACAAGTACTATTCTGAAATACATGCTTTACCAACCAAACAATCAAATAAAGCACCATTATTTCAAAAACACTAACTAGAAAATAAGACCTATTACCATTTGAGATCAATGAAGTTCCTACAATACAATACAGAAGCCTAGATAGCAAAATAATGTCTGATAACATGCATGTTAGTGAGACACTTGTACTGAAATTAAAACTGAAGTTTACATACATGATAGTATCTGCTGTACTGCTCATTTACTCAAAGTTAACTCAAAGTTAACTCAAAGTTAACTCAAAGTTAACTCAAAGTTAACTCAAAGTTAACACAAAGTTAACTCAAAGTTAACTCAAAGTTAACTCAAAGTTAACTCAAAGTTAACTCAAAGTTAACTCAAAGTTAACTCTATTTTTTACAGTTTACTGCAAAAATACAGTAAACAAAACTTTGTATTAAAGTAATCTAATGAGAATCACAACTGAGGATTATGGAAACAAACAGTATGAGACAGAAATGTGTTCTCCACACAGCACAAACAATAACAGAGTCACTTCCCCAACATGACAATTGACAAAACACCAATTGTCATGCATGCATCTTCTGCCACAAACTTTAGTTTCTTGAGTATGAACTTTAGCTTATTATTAAGTTAAATGAAGTGTTTAGCAGGGTGACCCGTGCTTCTGCTGTAGCTCAATGTCAAAACCCTCTTCAATAGAAAATCAGTTTAAACTTCATCTGAAGTTCTCTTGTACACATGTTGTTGACCAAGACTGCGTGCAATGTGTTGCCATGTTACAACGTCACGTTACATGCAGTCTATTATACAACAGCCTGTTCCATCACTCCGACACAGTTTACTATACAAAGTTACAGTACATTTCTTTAGCAACCCTAAAAACCAACAACAATAGACCTTTTATACATCTAAAACTCACAACTAAACTGTTTCTGTCCTTTCAGGTGAATTCAGAACCTCAATCAATCAATACTGTCAAAGCAGTTCAATTGATCACAACCACACTTTTACTTTGTACACGTACATAAAACAGGTAAAAATAACACAAACTAAGGGTCTGTTTCCTTTCAGACGTGGTGTTTTGTTTGTTTTGGTGGTGAGATAGTTGCAGGTTGACGTGGAAACACTCACCTGACTCGCTTTATAAAACTGTTTCTTCAGTCCGGCGACAGACATCTTTGCGTCGGGTCTGCTCGCGTCCACACTGATAGTTTAATTCGCTAATTGTTTAAAAATTAACCCGCTTAAGACCCGTACAAGATCTCTCGCGTTTACTTCTTCCTGCTCGGCCGGAGTTTAAACCTGCAGAGCTCAACGCGCGTCACACCCCATCCTGACGCGACGCAACAGGATTTATAATGAACGCGTCGCGTTCTGATAGAAGCGTTCTGATTGGTCGACCGGGTGCGACGTCAAGATTAGCTTAACGTATCAAGACTAAATCTGTAGGTTTATTAATGCATTTGTGTATTTATAATGTATTTATTTACTTTCTAACGTACCTATATTTCAAGTTGTATATCATTACACATGGATTTTAATAAGAAATATTAAACCCTGGCCAATAAACGGAAGCTGATAGGTCGACAGGCCTGGCGTCGCGTTATTTGCTGTGTATTTACGTGATAGAAACGCTCCGTCTTCCGGGTTAACCTTTATCTGTGTAGTTAACAACAGTTAGTTATATAGTTATGGTTTAGAGACACCATCAAGTATGTTGCTTTAAACTGATTTCACTAATTTTGATGCACATTGTAGTATTATGTTTGTATGTGCACACTCTCTCTGTAAATAATTCAGTCACGCAAGAAACCACAAGAAAGAACAGCATTTGTTTTTAAAGAATAAAATCCATCTGCAGTTTTTATTTCATTTTCTCTCATATTCTATGTCTTATATAACAGCTGAAAGAACCTGTTAAAGTACATTAGCAGAAAGAGGAAAGATCTTTGACACTTTGTGATTGACATTCACAAAATATATATATATAGTTAAATATAGCTACAGAACACAGTGATCAAGAATACAGGTCTCCTATTCGGTGCAAAGTGTGTGTTTGTCTGTGTGCGTTATAAGACTGTGTGTGCGCGTGTGTTTGTGTGTATAGTCGGCAGAGGATACTGGCTGAGACAGAGACCAGCTATCTCCCTGAGAATAAATCTTTTTTTGTGATACACACAGAGCAGAAACACATTTTGTACAAAGACAAAATAACCGATTGTTTTACACAGATGAGACATGAATGAGACAACACACTTGTTATCTGAACTGAAAGGCATGCATCAAAGGCCTAGAGGCTGGGATTGTCAAAACTACACATTTCAAAATACATTATACAGACAGAATTCCCGTGTTTGGGAACACCTCTTGATGTGAAATTTTATGAACATTGTTAGGCAGACAAAAACAAGACAGATTTCCATTCATTCCTTAAACATTTCCATTTTTGTCTTTCATATAGAACACATGATCACTAATTCATCTGAGAATCATCCGAAACCATTTGTGTAGTATACAGAGTGGCACAATAACAATGTTGTGAACCGTGACTCAAAGGATTAGCACGACCTCTGTCAAAACTGCACTAGCAGGTAACAAGACGAGATTATGGCCACGGAAACGGGCAAAGGAGAGGTGATCAACAATTTACAAAATAATACAACAGAAACCGCTGTCAATGTAGCCACAGCATCGCTTCCTGTAGGCATGTCGCACAATCGCGCCCCCTGTCTGCTGGTCAGAGAATGACATTCTAAATCTCTCGCGCTTGATGGTCTAAAGCTCACCAAGTAATTCCACAGCAGGATGGGTCTCATATCACCAGGCTGAGATTATCAGGGTTGTCCCGGAAAATATTGTTCTTTAGCCCTTTTTGTGAAAAAGTTCCCATCCTAGTTGGTGCGGAATAACTGTCCGTCTCCTGTGAGGATTCCATCCGGAATCTCTTATGCCGTCCATTCAGAACACAGTGGGTGGAAATCCATCCAGAGTATTTATGAGTTCTCTTTGTCCAAACTCATGTCACCTGGTCTGGAATTCCCATGCACAATCCTGAGGGATTCCACAGTTGACTGGCAAAAGTCTTGGTTTGCTCCTGTCTCCAAAAGACCTGCTCCACCTTCTCTCTCTCACTCTCTCTAATTTATATACATTCCTATTCAAAATAATTTTAACTTGACCATATAAATTAAATGAACCATTTCTATTTTTTATTTTTTTAAAGTGGCATTTACAAGGAAAAGGGAGGTGGGACTGAGGTTTCTCATTGCATTCAAATAACAAAAAACAAACTAAAAACAAAAATCAAGGAGCAGCACCAAACACTGTGTGAATGAGCCTGAGCAAATAATATCGTGTGTATGTGCGGGTGGACAAACTGCTCTGAATATCGGGTTCGCCAAACCTATACAGTCATGACAAAGCTTGCAAACTCCCTATATTTGGAATTTGAAAATGTTGTGCTATTTTAAAGTTTAAAGCTGCAACCTATAACTTTTGCCTCTCTATCGCCATCTCTGTTTGAAACAAAATTGCAGGTACTTGTGGCATTATTTTCGTAATGTGAATGACAAGTTTAAATTCTAAACAACTGCTGTAAGAACAAGCTACAAATGCTGCACCATATACAGCACACGGATATGAGGTATAGATATGCTGGATTTTCTTTCTGTTTACAGACAGACATTTTCAATTGGACCTGACCACTGAAATTATAAAACATTATTATAACCCTACCACAGTGAATCAGGGTAAGGTAAGGAGATTGGGTTAAACACTGATCTGATTTTTGTTCATTTAGGCTAAAAAAAGGTTACGGATTGCAGCTTTAAAAAGACTGTGTTCCATAACATACCATTGTTAAAAAAACAGACTGTGCACAGGTATTTTAAAAGCGTCTTAGACAAATATATTAATATGAAAGTATTTTCTAAAAACATTACTGTGCAGATTATACTTCCATCATGACAGCCGCATTTTATTGACCTCAAACTGAGCATGATGTTTAACTACTGCTGAATATACAGTAAGTGTCGTGTTATTCCTCTAAAACAGATTAAAGTTTTCATTTAAACGGATGTGAAAATGATTATTGCTATTGTTGCTTTTAGTTGTATCAAAAGGCATTGGCAAGGGTTTGGTCGTGACTGTATGTTTGTAATAATCACCAGGCTGATGCTCAAAAACAAAACTGACAAAACTACCTTCAAAGAAATAATTCAGGCATAAACATAAATTAAGCTGTCAGTTACTACAGAAAATAACCAAATCGTCTTTCAGTTTGTATAAAAGGACCAACAAACAATAACAGTAAGACAAAAAAATGCACTTAAAAGGAAGATTTTGGGGCACCAAAGTGCAAATTTGTCTCTGCATTTAAAAAAAACGTAACTTGTATTTAATTCAGAACATTCCGCTAAAGCAGCACTGGTGATGTTTTAACTGGTTACGTTGGTCCCTACATGTTTACTGAACACCTGCGCACATCAGGTTTGAGCTTTGAGTGGATTGTCAATGTTTTTATTAAAGCCTAACGCAGGAACAAAAGTGCAATAGCTACATTCGGTCTGAAATCAAAATAAGCGCTAGAGTTCATGGGGTACATTCATAATTCGTCCGAGGGTAAAAAAAAACAAAACAATGGACGATGAGTGAAAAAACAGACAATGATGCTGAACAACAACTATCGCCTAAAAAGTGTGATGTGGTCTTCTAAAGGTCAACAGGAAGAGAGTTTGATGCTTTAAGAATCAGAAAACTGTATGAAAAACTTTAAAAAACTTGAACAAATGAAGGAACCTGTACATAAATAACGTGCGAGTGTTTTTAGAAAATAAAACGGCTAGGTTAGACAACACCAACCCACGAGTATCTGTATGTTTTAAAACGGTTGCGTATTGGTTTGCAGGTTGCAGATTATTGTGAAATCTAAAACACTTTGTTGGCCCCTGCGGCAGTGTGTTTGTTTGTGCATGTGTGTGTAAAGTGTTTAAAGCAGGACTCGCGTAGCGCCGCGTGCGTGTTTGAGCGCACGTTTGAGCGCGTGTATGGCTATGATGTAATACAGTGTTGCATTCTCCCTGGACTGCTTTAGGTTTTAAATGCCTTCGATTTAAATGCTGTTTTTGAACGTCATGACACGGTTTTTAGTAATTTCCTCCTCACACTCTCTAAGTCTCTCTCTCTCTCTAACTGTTGGTGGAGTCAGGGAAGGTGATCTCACTGCCGAACACTTCTCTGTACAGAGGCGGGAAGCTGTAGGCTGTTTCCGGGTGAACCAGACGGAAGAACTCCAGTTTGTCAATGTGCAGGTTACAGATGGACTTCATTCGTGGTAGTTTGGACACCATCTGCGAAGACAAGACGACCAAAGTCATTCTCAGATCAAAAATTCTGCACCATCTGCAGTGCACAAATATTTCATATACAAAACAATATTTATTAAACGTAAGGTTGGCATTTTCGGAGAAGCTAGCGCAGCCCACCCTCTGCTCAGAGCAATCTTTAAAGCCACGCCTCCTTCGATCATACACAGAGGTATGCAAATACACAGTTTGACAGACAAGTAGGATATCCCATCATTGCATTCGGACGAATTTTGGCACCTTCAGTGCAATTAAACAGGCCAACGTGTCATTTGGCCAAATTGCTATATTTAAACAAATCATTCATAACTGAGATCCATTAACGGGTTCTGAGGTCCATAACAGAGAAACATTTTTAAAAAATCTTGCCGTTGACAGTTTTATCAGTGTTAAATTTATTCATTTTTTGTGCTTAAAGACAG
>JAZGTJ010008204.1:0-14437 GCA_036877575.1 Botia almorhae | reverse complement strand
TTGCTGTTGGGTATATTGTTTTTTCCCAAGATTTCTAATTTGAACCATGTTACTTTTAAGTGGCGTTTTAGATTTTTGTTTACAGTCTTTATTTACAGAAGAGGCGCACCTGTGCGCTACCACTCGTGCGGAGACAATCATGGTATCAAGCCTCCCAACCCGGAGCAGTACCTTACCCCCCTGCAGCAGAAGGAGGTAGCCATACGACATCTCAAGACCAAGCTGAGAGACTCCGAGCACACAGTCTGTGACCGGTAACCCTTGAACCCTTCTTTTGATGCTCTGGTAGATCATTTGATGGACATGTAGGGTTCATTTTGCTCTTTAACTCCTACAGGGAAGCTGAGATTGCTGAGCTGAAGGCACAACTGAGCCGAATGCGAGAAGACTGGATTGAAGAAGAATGCCACCGTGTGGAGGCCCAGCTTGCTCTTAAAGAAGCTCGCAAGGAGATCAAGCAGCTGCGCCAAGTGGTGGAGACCATGAAGAACAGCCTGATGGAGAAGGACAAGGGCATCCAGAAGTACTTCATCGATATAAACATCCAAAACAGGAAGCTGGAGTCTTTGCTCCACAGCATGGAGTTGGCGCAGAGCGGCTGCAACTTGCAGGAGGAGCCGACACTGGACTTCATCTGCGAGTCTCCGGAAAGATCCACCACAGGCAAGCTGGAAATGGAGCTGCAGGTTGAGGGACAAGGGATGGAGGAGATGGCTGATAGTGAGCTGTTGATGAATGACGAAATGGCCAACAGAGCAGACATTCTGGAGCAGGTTCTTATGTCCACGGCTGTCGATTCTAGCCAGGACTGTGGCCCCAAGATCATGCCTCAACCAGGACTGTCAACCTTAGAAGAGACCATCTCTGAAAAAAGCACAGAGGAGCATGTCTCCAGTGAGGAGAAAGGTGTCCAGACTGATGAGATGGTCTACAACCATGATCTCCAAGCCCTCCTCCTCCAGCTGCTGAAGCTCCAGGGCGGTGGTTTTTCTGGCCTCTTTATTCCTTCTCCCCAATCCCAGAAATTACCTCCAGCACAGATTTCAAAACGAGAGGAGGACTTTCCTGAAACGCAAGACCCCATGAAGAAGAAAGAGAAGTTGCCTGAAGCACAAGATAAAAGCCAGGAAGTCCAAGATGCTATTTCCACCACCACGGTCCCAAACATGATCCCAACTTCTGAAAATCCCAGTGAAAATCTGTGCTTTTCCGGGCCTGAAACGAATCCTCAGTTCATGGCGGAGTTGGATTTTGACCTGAAGAATCCAAGGAACGCCACTAGCATGGCAGTGGTGGGAAAGAACCACTGGAGCAGCAGCTTTCTGGTTGATCTGGTTGCCGTGGCAGCACCCGTGCTTCCTACTGTGGCGTGGCTCTACTCACAGCATGGTTTGGTTGGAGGGGCTCCGGTGTACAACATCGCAGCTTTGATTCGGGGCTGTTGCATTATGGGATTGCACTCGCTCCGCCACGTTTCGCACGGGCCAGACACCTAATAGGCCCTTACTCACCTATAAAGCTTGTCTATCAACGATAGCACTTAAACATTATCATTAAAAAGAAATTGTGTTTTCATACACTTGTGAGTTATAAGCAAACACGTCTTTTTACTTTTAGTTGCGATTTTCCTTCTTTGCACTGTGTATAATTGCCTAGAGTTGAGGCACATAGAAACTTAAGGGGATATAAAGGGACCTGCGTTTTGTTGTTTTTGTTATTTATTGCCCTTATTTGTGTGTGTGAATATAAATATTGTTGCATAATCTGATCATCTGGGTAGGTGGTTATGTTGCTGAGTCTTGTTCTTTGCTGACTGTTCTATTCCCTGCTTCATATTCAAGTAAAAACAGGGGTCGACTCTCAGTTAGCCGCTGTTTCGTTGTAGTTAAAATGTCAGTTGTGTTCCAAAAGAACTAAAACCCTCTGCCAAAGCTTCAGTGTGTTCACAGTTTTGTGTTAGGTGAAAATGTAGTTCAAGTTCGAGCTTTTACGTGTTGCTCTGTTTACTAACATTTTCCGCGAAGACGACAGCTACCACAGTACAGCGAACACTTGTTACGTGCCTGAGCTATGTGCAATATCTTCGTTTATATCAAATGTATCAATATATTTATTATTAAAGCATGAAAACCCCCCTCAAGTTTGGACTTTCATTGTGTGGGAAATTGCTTAATTAACGGGTCATGTTGGATATGCTCCCACAGAAAGCGGATTAAAACGGCTGTCTTTCACAATGCTTACAAAACGTACCACTCTTTGCATATTTTGCCATTAAATCTAATTGTGTGGATCTTTTCCCCGAAAATAACCAAAAATACAAAAGATCAGACATCCTGTATGATGTCATCACGCCCCCTCATTGGTTGTATCAGGTGCAGAATATAAATGTAAAACTTGAAAAGTAATAATCTGATCCAGCAAAGTGAGTGATGTCATTATTATTATTGTTGAAGATAATCTTCAGGATTATTTTTAATCCTAATGTAATTCGTTGCTTTTCTACATGTTATCAAATCATAGCTGTGTCTTTTTCGCATATTTCAAGCGTTATTGTTCCTCACGTGTTTTAAGAATCGTATATAAACCAAATCTTATATAAATCCATTACAGCAAAAGTGCATTCATGCATCTTTAATGAAGCTGCTGTGGACGAACACACTCTCTCTCTATTATGTAAAAAAAACCTCTTATGTAATTCTACATGGAGCAGTACATGCATCTTTGCATCTCTATGCAGTTGCATGAAAGTGCTAAATGATGCTGAGGCCAAAACAAGCATTACTTAGCGAGCGTGGACTCCTGGGTAGACCAAAGAACACGCTGTACTTCTGTAACCAGATGGGACTTGCATAACATGGCCCTGCATGCATGAAACAGCAAGACAGACCAAATGCTTGTGGTTATTAAACAGTTGATCCAACTAGACGTTACAGTTCATGAATGCGAGATGCCTGATCTTAGATCAGTCTTATATTAAAAGGTTTGGAATGAATGATGAGTGAGTTGATTATTTTGAAAACCTACAACTCATTGCAAGAATTATATTGCATTGAACTGCTTGGATGTATTTGTGTGATGCAAATCTCTCCTGAAGAGTCGAACATTCGGTTTGTTTATATTCATTGTATTTAATGAACAACTCTTTATTACAGAGATGAGCTCATAGATTAACTCATGAGCAGACGAAACTGCATCGTCAGATCCGCATAGCTGCAGAAGACAGCGTGCAATGTATAATTCAGTCAGAGTTTATTCTCCTCTCCTCGTTTAAGTGGGTCAGGCTGCGAGAGGATTGGTCGACCGGGGGCGGTGCTGAGGCAGATGGGATTATGACATCACATTCTCATAGCTGGAACGTTCCATCCGTCGGGAAAATGCGTCTGACCTTGAATGTCACAGTTCTTATTCTGATTCTCTAAATGACCATTTCAGCTGATGTTCTACAGATATCAAACACAGCTTCTCATTGCTGACTGCGATCTGTGTTCCGCAGACGTCATCTTCAGATCAAGTCAGCGGGTGAACATGTTTCTGAAAATATGTGTGTTATAACAATGAAAAGCTACACAGAAAATTCTCCAAGCCTATAAATGAAAATAAAACAGAACTGATGTCCAAATGTTTACTGCAACGGAGGTTGGACTGTGTATAAATGTGAAAATACAATTTTGACAGAAGATGCACAACTGGCAAAAACAAAGGAAATGGATGGTAACAAAAAGTGATTTTATTGTTTTTCATAACGATCTGCTTTCGCGTCTGTCATGGCTTCATCTTCTTTAATAATCATATCATGCAGAAGTTAATATCAGCACCTGGATCATCTTGATAGCAAAGGCCTCACTGTCACCCAAACAGACACAATTAATTGATAAACAATTTCCAAACTCCTAATAGTTCCAGTCACCAAACAGTTCCCCTGGAAGCTTTCTTAGAAATCACTGATTAAATCAAAATCAAGTCAGTAAGACTAACAGACATTGCTGTGACGACTCCTAGACCTGCAGCCAATACAACAGTTTCTCTACACAGCAGAACTGTTCAGACTCCAGCTGTATTCAAGGTGAATACATTTCTCATGTAGCTTTATAAACTTACGGTTACACGCTGGGTCGTACCAAAGATAAAAGATGCTTTGGTTGCCAATTTGGATATTTTAAAATTCTAGTGTTTCCATGACGACCAACCCACTTCTGCTAAAAGCATTTTTCCCAGGCCTCAGTACATATCTCAGCCCTCCATCCACAATCCAAACCAGTTTATTCAGCATCTGACCAGATCAAGTCTCCCATTCAGATTTAAAACCAACACTGTTCATTTTAGACAAATTAAGACAATTATTCGCAATTAAACCACGATTATCAGAATGACCGTTTGTTTGAGAGAAATGGAGGAGCTATCGCTAAACAGTGTTATGCGAGGAGCAAAAAAACATGGTTGCATATATTTGTTCAGTGTTTAAAGCACAATTACAAGATTTCATTGATGAAGAATATAAAACACAGGTGGGAAAATCACACGAAGGCAAAAAAAAAAAAAAAAAGAATTCCGCATCTAAAATGATTCCGCACAATTTCTTTCAAGTNACACGAAGGCAAAAAAAAAAAAAAAAAAGAATTCCGCATCTAAAATGATTCCGCACAATTTCTTTCAAGTCTTATAAATACTGACACCGAAAACCCAACCAGTTTTTTTTCTTCCATTGAGCTCACTGTAAAAATATTTACAATAACTCAAACGTAAAGAGGTTCTTTGTGCTGTGTTCTGTCCCATACAAACAAAATCCAAGAAAAAACAAAATGGAATTCTCCAAGATGGCTGAAGGACTCCAGAAAAATCTCAATGGTGTGGAGACAGCAGTGTGACGTGTCAGGTCAAACCGAACGTGATCAGTTGTTTGGCTGTTATATAGAGTCCCGTGCGCTGTGTAAATGTTATGAAAGTTTGACAGCGATCTTCTGCTCTTTCTTCATCATTCTTTGTGCCTCTTTCTCCATTTTCTTCCTCTGTTGCTCCATGGAACGTCTCTCTCTCTCCGCCAGCTTCTGCTGCCTGTGATCAAAAGAGACAGAAGATTCTACTTTATTTATGGTAATTTTAGAGAGGCTCTTATGATATAATGTAAGAATCATTTGAATGAGGCAATGACAAACAGTTGACAATGATGACCTAACAAATGCCACTAGATATGATAGACTATAATGTACAAGAAAAATTAATCCAGGTCAGGGTTAATGCAGTGCATGTTGAAAAGGAACCCTTTTGTATACTGACATCTAGTGGACAAAAAAAACAGAAAACCACTAAAATTGTCCTCGAGAGGAAACTATGAGTCGGCCATGATAGAATTCTCAGATTTTGCTCAAGTCCGTGTTAATTTTGGGCGAAAATCAGCCGTTTTGTTGGATTTAAACACGGTAAACACATCTGAGTCAAATATTTTTATTGGTAGCGAAAGTAAAATTAAATTAGCCTCAGTATTTAACGCACAAAGGGCGGAGATGTACAGAACATTGTGGATGACAGGAATTCCATTTTTGCGGAAACAACCACCCATCAGATCTTAAAAGTATTTCAGCACATCTGTCATTTACAATTCCAGTCTGTTCCCCTACACCCTGCGTGTTGACTTATTAAATATTTTGGCTAATTGTATTATGCTTTTTAGCTACCAATAAATGTAACAAACTTCACCATGTTTTAATGAGCTCCTGAGAATTCAGCCAAAACACACTCTTACTCGTGTAATATTGCTTTACTTTTAGAGGGTGTATTAAATGCATTAAACATCCGATACATTGCACAGCACCATCCCATAATAAGTCAGCTGACCTCAGCACTTCCTCTGCCTCCCAGGCTGCATCTTCCTCATCGTCCCAGGCATTTGTGTTCTCCTGCCAGGTGTCCAGCTCTCCCAGCTCCGCCTGCAACAGACAAAACCCTCCATTTACACTCTGTGTTCTCATGTGATCTGAACACAAGTGATCATCTGAACAAGCGGAGGGCAAAATCACTTTAAGGAAGTCTCTGCACTTGGCGCCCATCTTTGCAACACCTTCAGGCAGCTATTTCAGTTAGTTAGTTATTTAGGGTTTATTGCCATATAGCAATAAATTTATTTTTTTGCCATATCATAATTTATTGCCATATCAGCTTCAATGGCTATTAGCTTTCCTGTAGCTCAGTGGTTAGAGCATGGCGTTAACAACGCCAAGGTCATGGGTTCGATCCCACGGATTGCACATACTCAATGTATAGTGATCAATGTGTAGTATAATGCAATGTAAGTCGCTTTGGAAAAAAGCGTCTGCCAAATGCCTAAATGTAAATGTATATCATGGCAAAAACAGATACAATTTTAAAAACGGTTTATAAATAAAACACTTTTGATAAAAACTCTACAATTCACATTTAAAAATAAGTCTTTCAAAGTTCCTCTCATTATCATTAAAAATAGGACATTCCAAAAGTATGTGTTTTATATTTAAGAATGTATTACAATACTGGCATTTTGGAGCAGCTTTTCCTTTAGGAAAATGTCAATGAGTAAGTCGAGTGGCCAATAAAACATCTTGTATAAATTACTTCATCATGTCTTAAATCAAAATAAATAGATTTTCTTCCCACTAAAGGATGGATTTCAAAAGGTTTATTATTTATGCCATTTTTTTTAGAATGTAGCTGTTTATTTAGTGGTTTCAAGTCTGAAGGTGGGATGTTGCACACAACATCACAATGAAACAATATATTTCAGACCAACTGTTAAATTTGACATCAGCTGTAATTCTGTTTTTTAAGCTTAAATTGTGCTATAGAATTTTTTAAGTTTTTCCAAATTGCTTCAAATGGCTGTCAAGTACCTAAGGACACTCTGTAGAGAGCCCCTCCCTCAGAGAAACTTCAGTGTTTAACAATTAAGGATTGGCTAATTCTACTAGAAGGTGGGGCTTCATTAGCTAAAGCAAACCTAGCGTTGCACTTTCCCTCTTTTATATTAATAGAACTGCGGCATCTTGTTAATTCTATAATCTTTGGTAATGTGTTTGAGTAAAGACTTCTCAGGAAAATGACAAGAATTAACATTGACAAACATTAAACGTCAGAACCTTTCTGCCTCTATAAACAACAAATCTTGGAAAACTGGCGTTTTAATGGGGACGTCACATCATGTCACTCACAGATGGCTGGATGAAGGACATGTCCTGAGTGGCAGCCAGTCTGCTGGAGAAACCTGAGGAGCCGTCTGGCATTGAAAAATTCAGAGGTTCCCTTTTCTTCAACACAATCTGGAAACAGAAAGAGCACAAAAGACAAACAGATATTACACTGGTCCTCCTGCATTATTATTGCTAATCACTTTGCAAATATACAGTTGGATACAAAAGCACAAGGTCAAATCTGAGGGCGATAAGAGAAATAAACTGAAGGTTTTAAGATTTTAAGGCAAAATGAAGAAGACATTTTGAAGTGATTGAGAAAACCAAAGAGAGAACGAGTGAGAGAACTAAAAAAATGCAAAAAAAGTTTAAAAGAGTCCTAAAAAAAATGAAGCTACTTTTTGTGTTTTCCTGATGGTGGGAGCCATGTCCTTGAAGTAGTCTGGCTCTTCATCTTCATCAGCTTCATTCTGAGGAGGAGGAACTGCCCCGTTACCACCTTCAATTTTGATGCTGGTGGGAGCGTCTTCATCCCACGAGCTCCACTCCTCAATCTCAGGCTGCAGTGAAATAAACACACACATTGACTTATAACTGGAGTCCACATCAAAGATCGATCCTACAAACTCTCAACTGTTCCATCCCATTAAGCCATCATGTTTACTGTTTGTTACTGATGCACAAAGACACATTGCTTCCATCTCCCAATGCATCAATCAATTTTCTTTACTGTAACGTTTTTATTCAAAATACATTTCTTCCTAAGATTCATCCAATCGCAGTGGTCAACAATCCTGACACTATCTGACAGCCTCCAACATGATCCTAAGAGATGACACACTCCTAAATGATGGTGATACACTCTGAAACCTGTTTTGGTCCGGAGGAATAGTCCACCGTGGTGGGAAGCGTGATCTGATCTCCACTCAGCTTCCGTGACCTTCCAGTCCTACATTCACAAAAGACATCAGTCGAAACAGAGCATGGCAAAAAGAAATGAACTCTGGATCACACATTAACGTTGCCCTATGCCTTCAGAAAGCTTAATTCTTGATTGCCACAAGTATTCAAGTTGGTAAATATTAAACAGAAATTTTTACACTCACCTGCATATAAGTCTTTTCAGGAATGAAAGGACAGACGCCAAGCAGGTGCAAAGCTTGAAAAGGCGAAACTGCGTAATGGCCATGTTATGAGTTTTATCTACAAAACAAAGCGGTGCATGACGTCATCATTTCAGTGTAAATGATAAATACATCCCTTTATCACTTCCCCTCTGTACAGTAGACTTCTACCTCAGTATGGTCTACCTCGTACTTTAATACTTTATAATACGTATTTCTACGTTTAATATCTTTACTATTATTGTATTGTTTACATCTTATGGCACTGCCTACATAATAGCATTTAATTTCATTCCTAAATTTAATATCCCTTTAATGTCACTTTTATATGCCAGTGCCCTTCACCCTGTGTTTAACTTTGTGTCTTAATTGTGTATAATCTTGTAACGTCATTCTACGTCTGAACTTCGTCACAAGCATGTCAATGTCCAGTTTCCCAAATGTGCAAATTGGGCACCATCTGCCATATGGATTGTTTGAGGGCTTTATGCGCAGCCCCTGGACACTAAAGTAATGTGAGGGCAATACTAAATACTAATAGTAAATACTACAGGACGGGAAACGAAATAGATAGTACACAACGACACCCATAAACACCCTCCGCTGACCTTCCAAAAACAATAATCAAAGAAGCAAGTAGGCTAATAGTAATTGCTAACGTTAGCTACGTGTATAAACAGGTAATGAAACCTCTCGGTGGCCCAACAAGATTAATCCGATTTAGTTTACATTCACAGATCGTAAATTATTCATGCATTTTGAAATTGTGCTGATCAAGCTAGTTACTCACCGGTCAGATCAATTAAAGAGCGTTGATGCGGGTGAAAGCATAGCACGGAGCTAGCAGTCTGATAAAAACAACACTCGCTCTGCTACAGAGGGAAAGAAACGGGGGATCAGTGTGTTTTGGCAAAGAAAGAGCTCAGGAGAGCATAAACATCATTAACAGAGGCTGTCAGCGCTGTCAGTCGCATCCGTATAACTCTAATGCAGGCAGCCATCGTCTCTTCATTGTACTACATCACACCAACAGGGAACGGAAGATTGTGGGTTGCCAGGTTGGGAATATAAACCTACACCTTTCGTTTAATCGATAAAAAATTGTATTTTATTTAGGAAAAGACAATGATGTGTCGAATGTACTAAGAAATAAACTTGTAAACTAACGAAAAATGTTAATCTACAAAATAAATATACACATAGCTTTTTACTGGCCTGTAATTATGGGTCTGAGCCCAATGACATACAAATATTTCAAGAAGATTGAGTGTGGATAAAGATCGCAATCTGGCAACCTGCTGACGCCCTTTTCGCAAATTTAAAGCGACGCGTTGATGAATTTTCAGGCACACGGCAAAATAAAGGTCCATGCCTAAAAAAATTACTTTTGGTCCATTAAGGTACAAAAAAAACTCGTTTTTTAAACCCACAGTGCACCAGTACTGGATCATAACTTTAAAAAACACGATGACAGGTCTCATGCGTATTAATTCCTATTATATCTAAGAATTATGGTTTTCAGACAGAGCATGCTACACGTAAAATGAAGTATGTGAATACATTTTTGAGTGATTTTCCGTTCCCTGACATGTTAAATATGTTAGATGGAATGAGTCTAAGTTACAGTTCTTTTATATTACCTTTTTTCTCTGTATTATGTATTCTGTAGCTATTAAAGCTTTACATTGTCGTTTGTCTGTGTAAATTGCTATCCAGGAACATGTCACGTGGTATCTGTTCCCTTTCACAGCGCTTTGGAGAATTTAGTCATCAGAATCGTTTGTGATAAGCAGAAAATCTATAATTCGACCGTGTTTGTCTTTTAACATCATATACAATTGTTCAGTATTCGATTACACCATTAAGTCAAAAATATTTCACCTCAAAACATGCTAAAATGTACATGCGGCTCATCGGTAGATTGATTTTTCCGAGCCGAAAAGCGCCTCCTGCAGGAATAAGATTTTGTATCGTTTGACACGGTGTTTATCTAGTTTGCCGCTCAATGATTGATTTTCTAGAAACGATTTCCATTTCGGACCGTGATCCGGTTGCGCCTCCGGTGAACTGGAGGTGTGGCTATCAGTTTCTCCGGTGTCACTCCGCGAAGGGAGGGGATGTCACGGAAGCCCAAAATGCTGCATTTCAGCAGCCCCGCTGTAATAATCGGTTAAACCAGATTTCTTATTAAAATCCTATCCTGATACATTTTCCCCTGTCAGTTTGATCCATGCCTTATTTGATCGTCTCGGCCTTGGTTTGGCGAACAACCGCGAGGAGCACCGATGTCGCCAGATATGTGAGTATCGCCAGGTAGTCTCGGTTTCTGTACACAGCTGGCCTTTTAAATTCAGTCTTATTCTACCAATAACGCGTTATTATGAAATGCCAGGCTATGTTTTTCTATGCCATGATGATTTGTGATATGGTAAGTGATGCTTTCGTATGTTCGGTGGGTTATTGCTGATGTTCTGGCACGGTCACTGCGTAATTTGCGCCACCGTTGCGCTCCCGTACTGCTTTTACTTGTTAAACCGGGTTCTGAGTGGTTTGGAGGAGCGGGTTATACCACCATAAAAATCTACCTAAAATCATCTTGGCTGATTGCTGAATAATGCTTGGCACTCTTGAACAATGCCTGGCTGTGGGGAAGCAGCTCTTTATAGATCGGAGTGGATAGGAATTTTCATCAGTAGGCATAAAAGTTGGATGTGGTGTTGATTCCGTGGGCCAGAAATGAGGAAAAGACTGAAACTACAGTGTGTCCTCTACTGACATTGTTGGTTGTGCCCAAGTGATTGTGCGTGTCCGACTGCAGCTCCCATACCGCTGCGTCCACCAAATATGACCTTCGGCATCTCCTAAACATTCACATTGCTGCTCACCATCAGCCATTGTGTGGTTTCTGTGAACTAAATATAGACTAACACGTTTGTGAGAACTTTTATTCTGAAAGCAGCTTTTATTCCATCTCTTGTCTTTTAACCCCACCAGAATGGCATTTCTGTGGTAGGATGAGAACTCCAGTTTCACGCTTCCGGGACGTCGAGAGGCAGGCCAACAGCCTGCAGCCAGCGCAGTGTCTTCCACCTTGTCATGAGCACAAGAACAACATGTGGTTCATCAAAGATGCTTGCGGCATCGTTTGCGCGATCATCACCTGGTTTCTCGTCTTCTTCGCTGAGTTTGTCGTGCTGTTCGTCATGCTGATACCATCCAAGAATCTGACCTACAGCCTGGTGAATGGCACCCTGTTCAACAGCCTGGCCTTCCTCGCCCTGGCGTCTCATTTAAGAGCCATGTGCACAGACCCGGTAGGTTTTACTCATTAAGGTTGCAATCTTTAACTTTAAAAATGAACCCAAATCAGTAATCGAGCAGGTTCACGACAGATTCGCCCTCCATTCGCAACTGTAAGTTTACGATAATGATTTGTCATTTCAGCAGTTGGGTCCAGTTACCTGGGCAAACGTCCATTTGGCCACATTTCACTTCAACATATAGAATGAAAATAAGTAACCTGCAATTTCATGTTTTAAACAGAGGTGGCAGTAGAGAGGCAAAAGGTACAGGTTGCAGCTTTAACAAAGGCTTTTTAAGAGTGCCTGCTGGGTACTTCTACTGCTGTTAAAGAGTTGCTGATAACGATGCTTTTACAGGGAGCTGTGCCAAAGGGAAACGCCACTAAAGAGTACATCGAGAGCTTGCAGCTGAAGCCAGGCCAGGTGGTTTACAAATGTCCCAAGTGCTGCAGTATTAAGCCAGACAGAGCCCACCACTGCAGGTGAGAGACAAGTTTCTCATGAAGAACTTCCCTTGCTTCCCTTAGCATTCTCTAAAAGCTCTGTCAAAGTTGTTGCAGTAATGTTAATAGAACGTTTTTAACACTCAACATCAAAAACAAAATGTTAGTGAAATGTTTAAAAGTTTTACAGAGAAGTAAAAAAAGTTTGAATAACGTTCTTATAACCAAGCAATAAGATTAATACAACATACAAAAAAACTGGACGTTTTGAACGTTCTTAGAATGTTCCTAGAATCAAAATAACGGTTTTAATGTTTTCGTTATTTTAATGGAAACCTTAAGAAAATATTCTTACAACCTAAAAATGTTAGCTGGGTTACCCCAAAAATCAATATCTCAAAACATTCAACAACTAATTTTTGGGGGAATTTGAAAGTCATGGTCAGTATGAACCGTTGTTGCATTTATAAGAGCTGTTTAGAATGACACGAGATTGCGTAAACATTCTTTTGTCTTTATTATTTAATTATATAAATCTGTTTGAAGGCCATATCTTCATTTTGTCACTAGTTGTAACTGACGTGTTTGAGTATCTCTATTCTACACTCTTCTGTTTTCAAACTCGCTGTTTTTACAGTGTCTGTAAGCGCTGTATACGGAAGATGGACCATCATTGTCCATGGGTGAACAATTGTGTGGGGGAAAATAACCAGAAGTACTTTGTGCTTTTCACAGTAAGTACTGAAAACATCACAATTACACACAACACTAAAAATGCACCGTTAACGTACTTTTAACGTTTTATTGCAATTTATCCAGAACAGCTATAGGTTAAAATTGAACCGTTATAACCTTAGAACGTTTAACCTTAGACTTGGGATAATTTCATAACATTAATAATATTTTTATTGGGTATATATAACTACATTTGTGGCATTACACTCGCGTGAAACAAACACTAACTTCCATTGCTGATTGAATTGCTTTTCAGATGTACATATCTCTGATCTCTCTGCACTCCTTGGTCATGGTGGTCTTTCATTTCCTCAACTGCTTTGAAGATGACTGGACAAGTGAGTAAGAAGCGTATTTTTCTGTTGTTGTAAGATGGATAACTTGACCCCACTGCCCTCAAGAGGTCTGAGTCAGACAGCCGGTTATGTCAGTCAGAAGTTATATGCTGGAGCCATTACAAATAAAAAGCACAAGCTAATAAACAAACAGACTTGTATCAGGGGGGGCATTTGAGATTTACATTTACGTTGATGCATTTGGCAGACATTTTTATCCAAAGCGACTTACAGTTCATTCATGTTTTCCTTCATTTTGTTACTGCGACTTATAGGAGAAGTGTAAATGCGTCTGTCCAGGCCACATGTACTTACAGCTACTGCATGAGGAAGTCCATATGTAAATATGTAAAATGTTTTCTGTATATGGCAGTAGGAAACCATTTCATGTGACCCAAATCAAATAAGCATCACATCAAAGTGTGTCTGTTGGTGTTGAAACAGGTCACTGGTATATTGCTAACAAGCTTGGTTAAAACATCAAACCTCCTGAAGCCCATATGTTGAACTGTGTCACATTCCCAAATGCCCCTAAAACACTGTTTTTTTTGTGAACTTTCTCCTTCACAGTCCTTCTGCCTACAGATAACTACCCAGCTAACAGGCAACGTTTTCAGAATGTTCTCTAAAAGTTCTCTCAAAGTTATCAAAAGCATTCTTGCAGTAACTTAATAGAATGTTAATGTTAGGCATCACATGTATCAAAAACGTTATTTGTAAGTTATTCGTGGAACGCTTTGAAAATGTTACAGAATTTAAACATGTTTGAACATTCTTATAACCAAGCAATAATGTTAATACAACATCTAGAAAACTGGATGTTTTGAATATTTCTAAAATGTTTTAACGTTTTTGTTACTTAATGGAAATGTTACAGAAACATTCTTACAACCTAAAATTGTTAGCTAAGTAAACATTGCTAAACTATACGTTGTATAGCTGTACTAAATTGAGCATTCGTGTTAAGACGGTGTGTATGTGTTCCCTCTCCCTTCCTAAACCCAGAGTGTAGTACCTTCTCCCCCCCGGCCACTGTCATACTCCTCATCTTACTGTGCTTTGAGGGTCTTCTCTTCCTCATCTTCACCTCGGTGATGTTTGGCACCCAAATCCATTCCATCTGCACAGATGAGACGGTAAGCGAGCGCTGTCTTTCACCAGCCAGTGGTTGTGGTGCTGTGGTGAATGTGTGTGTGCTTTCAGAACACTTCATTCTAGCATGTTTAAAACGAAATGTAACGTATGCAAGAAGTATAGCTAGCTAGCGTACATGCACAGAAGAATGGAGTCACCCCCTTTATCTGCACAATTATCATACATGGGGACACCTATTATTACTTT
>JAZGTJ010008203.1:0-21406 GCA_036877575.1 Botia almorhae | reverse complement strand
AAGTCCTCTGCACACATCTAATCTCTTCTGCACTCTATTCAACAAGTTTGTTGTTGCCATTCAACATTTTCATTTAATTTTTAGATGCTGAAGCAAATACGATGCATGAAATGTGCTGCATCTATATAAAGGTGTGAATGTTAAGGAGGTAAGCACTGTTCTGTATATGATTGCTCGTCTGTTGCTGTAATATTCTAGCCCTGTATGGTTTCACACTGCATGCCTATGGTACTGCAATCTGATGCTAGGGTTAAAAAATTACCCTTTTAAAATTACATGTGTGAAATTACAGGTTTATCAATAACCCAGGGGTTAGAATTTGCTGATGACTGGTTATTTGGGGAAAAATTAAAGTGGAAAAGTGAGGTCACCTGTTAAACTTGTGGTAATTTATACGTTAATTGATACAATGTTTGGTTACCCAGAATACCCCATCATAGATATCCTCCTAGGTTGTATAATTGGCATTATGGAAAAAATATGCCCAGCATATGGTCTTTAAAAAATACATATTTTCCATAAGTTAAAGGTGGAAACAGATCTATTCCAGCATATGCTTCAGATGGGTTTCTAATACTAGGAGCTAATTGCCTGACCTTGCCAGCTGTTTAAAGGAACAACATAACCAGAGATCTTTAGCAAGAAACCTTTAGATGATTGAGAAGATTCACATGATTAAATAACCAAAGACGCAGCAGTGGTGAAATAGTGCAGAAGTTGTGTGCAAAGTTGAACTTCTAGAAATCAAACCTTGCCTTTAGTTTTTAGTGCATGTATTTACAAACAGCACTTTGAATAATAACAGTGGATCTCCACAAAGAATGAAATGTTTGATGCAGAATTTGACACAGCTGGAGGGCTTAATAAAGGCAGGATGTTGAGGGAAATGTCAGAGGTCCAGTGAGACGAACTGGCATGTTTTGAGCTCAATTCGCCTTCCATCCCACCTGGTGTGACAACATGTCATTGGGACAAAACAGAGATGGGGAAACTTTTCACTGTAATTAGTTCCTGCTTCTGTCTAAAAACAGGCATGGAGGTCAAATGTAATTGGTTTGTTTTTACATTGAGATGTTCAGGCCAAAATGATTGGATGTGGGTGAAGTTTGGAATCTGCCATTTTTCTCAGCCCCACTGTCTCTCTTATCCTTCTGTTGCCTCCGTCAATCTGGCTCTACCACAGGTCTGGAAAAAGCTGTGGATCCTGGCGAGCTCTGGGGCTTGGCGTAGGGAGAAAAGCCACAGCATGGTCCGTTCCACCTAGAGGTTTGCCAAGCACATAGTCTGTCTCGCTCACAAACACAGACACAGGGCAGATAGGAGACCTATAAAAATGTGTCAAGGAATTTATATCATTCAGAATGATTAAACCTGAGGACTCGTATAGTACGGGTTGTTCCAGGCATGCAGTACCACAAAATGTCTCACTCATCTGTGTCCAACAATAACTGAAGGAAAGCCGCTAGTGTGTTACTGATTGCCAGGCCTGCATAAAGTGTTCATATGCAGAATTTACCAGAAAGCTCTATCGAATTTGAATGGTCAATATTCATGCACCCTGCATTTTTGTTTAGTAAATATTTTGTCTAATTTGCTAGTGTTTTAAGCTAATATTTGTAAATGTATTACATTTTATTCCATTCAGATCTCTTATGCAAACGTTGAAAACTGTGTAGATTCTGTTTTTTAAGACTCTGGTAAATACTGACCCATTGGCCAATTGTAAGGAAAAATCACAAACATAATCTGTTTAATGTCTCAGTGGTTTCCAGCATCACAGTATTGGTCATGTTCAAATCTGTTGTATTCTCTGCTAGTAGCCAAGTACTTTAAACGCATCATGTATATTGCCACATTCCTCATTACTTCTTGGACAATTTAACGTCTTTTTGGAATACAACCTAGGTTCCTTTGGAAACAAGGCCATAGCTGCTAGTGAATGCAATCTATTCAACAAGTTCATAGCTGCTAGTAAATGCAATCTATGTAGCAAGAATATGGTCTAAATGAATTAAAATGAATAAATTGTTTTCTGTCTTGCCGCGAGAGATGTCAAGAGGTTGAGAGTTTATGCCACTTGTATAAACACAGTTAGCCTTTACCATTGCTAACTTACCATTGCTTTACCTAAGTGCTAAGTATTAGTATTCAGCTGAATGTCTAAAGTAAACATGCTTGGGTTAGTATTTCTTTACATTTCATAGCCCAGCTTTTGTCTCCAATTGTGTTCCTTGCCATAGGCAAATGGGCCCCCCCTGCTGGGTCTGGATTCTCCCAGAATCTCCCAGGATCTTTCTCTATTTCCACCTAAATATCTGCCTCACCTACAGTCTTCGGCTTTTTACTGGGGTGTTAATCCTTTTTTTTAGTAATTATGCTTTGAATATGTATTTTGATATGTATATTGAAAATCCCTATATAAACAAAATCGACTAGCTACGTGTTTGCTATATGCCTTTAAGAATAGCAGAAAAAGCATATTAACCTCTGATCCAAACCAGTGTCAAACGCAACATATACGTCCAGGAAAATCAGACGCTGGCTGTAAGAGCTCCAGTGGAAACAAAGCTATTTCAGCTGAAAGAGTTTTGAAGCCTGACTTTTTGGAGTCAAGAAAGCGTCTCAGTGAAAAGGTTTTAGCATTTGACTGGATATTGCACATTCAAGAGGTTTGACAAGGAATAGAAACACACCTGAACTTACAACACTGTAAGGGTTCAAATTAGGTTTTTTAGTAGTGTTCTTTTAAAAAGTACCTTAAATAGTTTAGCCACAAATGAAAATGTCATATGACCTTCTTTCTTGAGAACACAACATCAGGTAATTTAGTTGGGTGGATTTAATACAATGATAGAGTCACTTTAACACTTAAGCACCTAAGATATTTTCCTTGTGCTGCGTTTCCAGAATGTTGTGTAGACAACGTTGTTGACAGCATATGGTGATATTGTGGTCAGGATACAAATATTCCGGATGGTAGGCAAATGCGTCCTTGGAATAAAATGATGGGGACATGTGACCACCATCTCCACAGTACAGTATATAACACCCATGGGGATAGAAGAAAATGGGCAATGGAGCTGGAGTATTTTCTCATTGAAGTAGTCTTAAAGGAAGACATGAGTGCTGTGTGTAGTGCATGGTAAAGGAGGCGGACAACAGGTTGTGTCAGGGTGGAGAGAGAATGGGCGAGTGATGTTGCCCACTTTCTTAAAGTAGATAATAAAGTCCTCAGTGGTGAGTGATGCTGGCAGAAGAGGATGGGAAGTATAGAGAGAAGCTGAGACTGTTGACTGTGCGGGTGGAGATGTCGGAGCAGGTTTTTGGAATAGAGGAACGTCTCTGCTGATCTGATGTCAGAGGAAACTGCTGCGAGTGTGCCTCAGAAATACTATGGTTGTCAGTAGAGTTCTCTCCCGGTTTTCTGTTGTGTGACTGCATGGCTGAAACACAGGCATGCATCTGCCAGAGAATGCAGATGGGGTGAGAGAGAAAAGAGCAAGAAAACGAAATGGTTGAATGAGCATTACACATTCTTCCCTAAACTTCTAAAACACTTGCAAATCCCTGAGCTCAAATGATTGCACATTCCCTCTCTGCTCCCACAGTATTACTTTACATAAATTACTTAGGCAATAACCATAGAGTTCAACTTGTTCCTCTGTTGTGCTTTCTGTCTGCATGTGCAAGAGATAGAGAGATATTCTGCACTTCTTTATAGAAGTGACTGTTATATTATGGTAAATAATCAATCTTACCACCTGCTGAAGAAGATTGTTTTATTGCATAGTGCTTTTTGAGATTTTGTTTTGCTGCACTTTAGTGTTAAAAGATGGTTAGCTACTTAGTTAGTCAGGTTTGCGCAATGTTATTATTCCTTTGTTCTGGAGAAAGTGTTTAACCTGAATTTGTTATATGACATGTATCATCAGAGAATATGATTGCATTAGTTTGTCAGAGCAGATTTTTTATTTGCAATAAAACGATTTGCTTTGTTTATACAGATCAGGGTGGCCTAAACGGTCTGCTATAAAGATGATGTTTTTATTCATGAAAAGAACAGTATTCACAGATGTATACCTGATTTATGTTATGTTATGTAATGGTTTAGTTTTGTTTTTGTTGTCTTGTTTCATTGCACAGAACCTGTCATCTTACATTCACATGACATCTGGGATAACCAGGGCCTGTCTATTACAATAGGATCCTTGCAATGGGCTGCATCTTGATTGTTTTTTGTCTCCAGTAGTTGTTAAATTAAAACATCCGAGATGGATTGAAACTAACAAATCAGAACTAGTCTACCAAGAATTAATTTCATCATCCACATGCTATGGTAAGCATATTTACTTTTCTTGCTGAATTATCATGTTCCTGCCATCTAATCATGACAGAACTTGCAGTTTTCCACCTAATTTGTGAAGCAAACCTGCTATACAAAGCACCTACGAAATGCAATAACTACAACATTGAAATGGCATCAAAGTTTAATTTTGATTCGTTTAATATCAATCTTCACACTTTTTTTTATCTGTTAAAGAGACTTGGTTTTGGTCAACTCAGTGTTGATGGAATATGTAGTTACATTTTCCCTTTGCAGGGCCAAAGACAACAGTAGATTTTAAGATGCTATATTAGACCATCCTGTTGTTTCATACTACATTGACTGAATACTGAATAATTTCAGTATCATTTGCTTGACATATAGATATGCATGGAATACTGCAGATGGATGGTGCACCTCAGCAATCTTGGTGTGCAGTTTGCAGGAACTTCTAAATCTTCTAAAGAGTTATAGAAAGTTGGTCTTATTTATTTTATGCTCTGAGTTGTAGATTTTAGTAAACAAAGGCTGAAATCTAATGGCTTTCAATGTCATATGACATCAATCAACAAAGTTCCTCTTAGCTTGTTCCTTGTGCATAAAATAGATGGACAACTTTACATTACATTTACGTTAATAGCAGATGCTTTTTCTCCAAAACGACAGTACTTACAATACAGCGCATAAATCATGTTACTGGCAAATACCAGAACAGTTAGCTGAGAAAACACACCACTTGCTAAGCTCAGCCTTGGTTCGCCATGAAGAAGCTCCAAAGAGCTTTATTTAAAATAAGACCTCAAAGGAAATATAATGATTTTAGGGTATATACTGTATGCTTTGTGTTTGCATATGACGGGATTGTAAAGTCCAGAGCAGACGAGTGTCAAGTCGCGTTTGAAGTTGATTCTGATGTGTTATTATATTTTTGCACCCACTATATGAACAGAACATAAGCACCGTATACATCATCATGTTTTTTGCTCTTCAAAATAGAAGTCTCACTGATTGCTTTCAAACAGTATCTCCCACTTTTTGATGTCTCCTTCCCTCTCTGCAATCTCACTGGAGAGCGCAATAGATCAGTCTGATCTCATGAATTTTTTATCCTTGGAACTAGATATCACTTCTCACCACCACCCCCCAACTCTCCCCAGTCAACACAGTCTGTCAGACCTCTAAAAGAGTCTTTAGCAAAAGGCCAGTGAGAGTGTAAATCTCTACACTACCCCATTAATAATTCACCAGATTTTCAGAGACGTGTCATTGTATCGGCAGCACTGAAGCCGAAAACGGGAACTCCAGCCCGGCTAGCGTTTGTAGTTTTTATAACACGCAGTTAAAGTAGCAGGTACACAGACGCTGCAGACGAAGAGAGATGTACCTTACCTTAGGTTGAAGGCTTATTTGATCCTGTTTCTATTGTACCGGCCCTAAAGCGTCCAGGGAGGATCCAGGCAATATCTCTCAGGTTAATGGGGGGTGACTCTCAACGTGATGCTAGCACAAAGATGCGATTTCATTCCACTCTTATCTCCTAGTTCACCTCTCAGTGACTCATCTGATTTCACCAGTAGAGCCAGAGGGCTTTCAGAATGTATTTAAAACAAGCACAGTTCATCGCTCAACCTGCTACCCAACAGACGGGATCTTTAAAGCCAGTAGAGGGAGAGAATGGTTGAAGGCAATTGTTTACTACTAGGTATATCAAACTTTAATGATTGGGAGACTTAAATTAGGAAGGGGCATTTTAAGGCGTTGTAAAATATTATGACTGGCTTGTGATTTCCTCTTTCTATAGACCAAATAAACATTGACAGACAATAACACAGGATTCTAAATGCAAATGAGGTCTAATCTCTAATTGATATGAGATACTTAAAAGAATCTAATATTTGAGGTACTGATTATTTTTATGTGAACTTATAGTGTTTTCCTTTGCCACTGTTAGGAAATTGACTTTCTGAGAATAAAACAATCTTATTCAGTCTTGTTTCTCAGTGAAAATTATCTTCAAAAACAAAATAAATTTACCTGAGAGGGAAAACAGTGTAAGATAATAAGACTTGTTTTCAAAGTATATATCCTCAATTAGGTTTATCTTTCCCTTGGCATTTTATTTTGTTTTTATTCTCGTTTTAAGCACAAAGCCAACACAATTTAGTAAGGTTTATCCTTAAAACAAGAAAAATATACTATTTGCCAATAGGATGAGAAAAATGGATAAAAACTGTCATAAATTATTTTTTATTATGCCTGCTATGAGATATGAGAGGCTTTATGAACCATTTGTGCATGATTTTACATGTAATTTTTAATGCCATTGGTTCTTTTGTAGTTATTTAATTAAGCTGATAACCTTCACACCCTGCATTTCAGTATGACAGACTGTGATGTAAGGTGATGAAAGCAGATTTGCCTGTCTTTGAGGTATCTTCGTGGGTGGTAGTAGAATAGGGCTTAACTGTTTAACCAAGAACCAAAGCTGGCTGCAATGACAGGCACCAGGAAGCTCTTTTAAATTGGTTCGCACCAAGCTTCTTAAAGATGCTCCATAACTCAATCACTATGCCAACCTATTTTCCTGAGAGAGAAATAAGCAGACTGTAGTGTTTTTGATACATTAATTTCTTGAATGATATGGAAATCCATCCCTCCACTTCAGATCTTATGGGGTGGGATTTTTCATCAGTATAGCCAAGATTCCCACGGTCATGAAAAACCTGATGATATAAGGAAATTTTGAAAATTGTGATTTCCAGGCCTGGAAATGTCATGGAAAATTCATGGACATTTTCATGGTTCATAAACACTCTCAGCTATATTTCATCAGCTAAAAATAGCTTTTATTGTGAGTGCAAATCTCCATGAAATGATTTCTAAAATCCTTATCCAGGCATCACAAACGACTGGAAAAGTCATAGAAATTTAGTGGTCAAAAGGTTTGCTCCATCAGGTGTGAAAGCTTCTGAAAGGAGAGACATCTGAAAAGGGTCATGCGGATCTTTGTGTGGATCATCTGGACCTGAACTTTCTATATTTATGGCTTCCTTTCTATTGATGTCTTTACCTTAGCCACTCAGTGTGGATGCAAACATGTTTCCAACGACACCCACTCTCGGCTTTAGACCATTCACTCTATTTTTGTGGTTCCTGCTGGAAGAAGCCTGGTGAGCAAAGATGCTGTGTGTCAGCCGAGTGTTTGAGGTAGGGGACCATCATCTCCTTCCTGGAGCTCCTGTTAGACAGCCGTGCAAAACAACAAGAGATCAACGGCTAAACCTCTTCCTTACGTTGTTCAACACTCCTCAGGTCCAGTTGCATATTCAAATCAGCTCTGCCACCTTTCTGTGGCTTGTCCTTAGAGACTCTGGCTGATATGGCTGTCTTTATTTAGCTTCTTTACCCAGTGATAGCTCAGATCTGCAGGCTCAGAGGTGGCTTCTCGGCATGTAGGTTTTTCCCATGAGACTGAGGGCATCTGATAGCCTTGACTTGGTGCATTCTGCCTCCATCTCTCTCTTGTGATTTATGCTATGGCAATTTTGGTCAGCTGATGATGGTGATTATATAATCCATCCCTCCTAAAACGACCACTGTTGCTGGTCTCCAGCACACAGCATGTTGTGCTTTAAATGTTGGTAGACCACCTTATTTAGATTTATGGGCAAAATTGATCTGGTCAACCAGAAAAGCCACCAGGTACACCAGCATCAGTCTAATCAATCCTAGCATAAACTGAGGAGTTATTCTAGTTTACGATGGTCTTTTTAGTGGAGATAGCTTCTGTTCTCTCATCTGAGTGACCCTCCATTAACCTGCATGGATACTATTGTTTGAGGGGACATAGTTAATACCTGGGAATATAATTACATTTATAGTGTTGCTGTTAATGTCACCAGAGGCTTTTATAGGAGGCTAACAGACCCTGAGTTTCATGAGCTTATCTTTGAACAGGCCATAAAAGCATCAGTAGTGATACTTTAGGTACAAAACAAGCAAACTAATACAGGGAAGCTCATGTTACTGTACATTTTGTATTTTGTACAGTATATTTTAGTTATTCATTCATTGTTTGTGATTTGATTTGTTTTCATTTTATAAAAAAATAGAAAATTTAAGCTAGAATGCTTCAAGTATACTTATATAGGAAGTATAGAAATATATGAAGTAAAGGTACATACATGTATAGAGTAGCACTCACTGGTATGAAAGAGTTTATCATCTGTATTATTGTACCACCATAGCCTAAACTGGAGAGCAGATAACTTAAAGCCTGTAACCGTACACTGGTGGGACACTGATGACAAATCCCTTCCTGGCAACCACAGCCCATAAATCAGCAAAAGGGTCACCTTGCCACCGTTCTCCTGTCACACCCTTTTATGTGCAAAATATAAATATTGTTTCATAGTCATACTTTGATTATATAACTGTTTAATTGTTTGGGTGTTGAGTAAACATGATACACATTTTCTATTATAGGAACAGTTCACTGTAAAGATGAAATGTTGTCATTTACTTACCATCATGTCATTTCAGACCTCTTTGACTTCTGGCTGCTTTTGAATGGACTGAATGAGGACCTGTGCTGTCCAGATCTAAATCAACAATGAAAGTATCATACAAGTGGTACATACAACCTGTATGTTATATTTCAACTTTTTTGCTGTGTGTGATGAACAGGCCAAAATGTAAGATTTTTATGAAACAACCACCCTACACTGAGTGTACAGATGAGACGTAGCACTACAGCAAATACACAACTGATTTTGAATCAGACTATTTGGTTTTCAAGTCATCATTGACTTACAATACTTACAAAATTGACATAGTAAGATCTTGTTGGTACGAAGACATTAGAGAATAATAAATTAAATTACTCCGTTTCACACGCTATTGCATGACTTTAGAAGATTTAGAATGTTGTTTGGACCATTTGAATTTTTAAAACTTGGCTGAGGGTAGAGAGGCATTTTCAAAAGATTTTAAAAATAAACTCACCTTTTGTGTTTTAGAGAAGAAAAACACAGATTTTAATGACAAAGTAATTGATGACAGAATAGTCATTTATATTTTTATTATGACAAATTCCAGTATATACGTGTATTTCTTTTATTTTCGATAATACTGTAAAATAGTCAAAATAGACCACTGACCTTGCAAACGCTGCAATAAAATAACCATAATAACCAAAGTGAAATGGCATTAAAAGAATGTCACCAAATTTTCAAAAGCAGGATAAAGAGAATTTCAAAAACTCAGGGCAGCAGGAGAAACCGGGTCATTATGGCTGGTGTCTAAGCAACGAGAGGCATGCTGGGATCTCATACAATAGACAGGCTCCATCCTCTGTTGGCATGTCACAACATTTGTCAAGAATAAGTGCTGTTAAAGAGGACAAATTCAGAAACAGTTGACTTTAGATGACACAGTGATTTTGTTGGTAGGTTGATACAGCACACATTTTATGTAGACACAATAATTAAAGGTATTTATGTAACTCAGTTTTAATCAAACATTCATTAATTCATTGCTCCACCAGCAATGGGTCATTGCTGGTGGAGAGATTTGAACAGCCAAAGATTTATTCCAAGGTTCATTTAGCCTCTCATAAGCATAACCACAAAAGGACAGTTGGATTGAAAACTATACATTTATCATAGCAAAATTATTTGGTTTCATGGGTTAATGTGACATATTGATGAATCGCCTATTTAAGTGGTCACATGTAATCACAATCTACTTACACATTTATCATAATTAGGTTGAATTATGTGGGACTGCATGCATTATTTTGATTATTGGTCTAGAGTTTCAATTTTTTAATTTCTGGAGACCACATTTTTCATAACAAAAATATCCTGAAAGGAGAAATTAACAATCTCAAAATAACTTCATTCATGTGTGTAAACCAACACTAGCGCAATCCAGTTCTGCAATACCTAAACATTGTTGTACTTATGTAATAATGAACCCAGTATTTCAAATACTCTAATTTGATTGGATAAGCAGCAGTCCAGGAGTGCTAGCATATATCAATGTATTCACCAACACCAGAATGATTTACTGATTGTATTACTCACAAAATATAATAACCTGCCTCATTTTGTCAAGTAACAAAACTGTTGTATAAAAACAAAGTCACATTTGCAGTTGAATTATACTGAATTACGGGCAGAGCTGTGACTACCATTATCAACAATACTGGCATCTTTAATTTTGCCATTTCGATAATCATTGGCCCCCTTAACAGTTGTATTTTCATGAAATGTAACTGAGTAAAGATATCGACTGGTTGATTTGGAAATGGACCATCTGTGGCCTGTGATAAATCCCTCTGTATGTCTCCTATGTGCAGCAGGACCAGGCTTCTGTTCTCCTCTTTCTGTCTTAGTCTTCCATTGCAGATCAATGCAGTCACACTGGAGACCCCCTGACTTCACCCACAAAGAGATCTGGTTACCCGTTTACTTGTCTGGGAAACAAGACCCCCAGCACACTATGAAGACTCCTTTTCTTCTCCTGTCAGAGGGCCCCCATTCCATTTCCCAGCCTTTTGTTCTACATTTTTTCCTCACATATTTGGTGTTGAGGCCTAAAAATGTTACAATAGTCTCTAAACAGTTTGGCAAGGAGAAGCAAAAAAAGGCCGCCAGAGAAATAAGACATTTGCCTTTAAAATAGAGAGGGAGATGGGGTGTTAAGATTTTTCTACCAAGGTTTCTTTGTTCCTCCAGCAGCCATAGTTACAAATAAAGGTCAGAAGTATGTGGTCAGTGGTTTGACTGTGAAAAGCAGCACACATTGTTTCACATATAGTGTTTGCTGTAGACTTTTGTGTAGACCACTGTGGGTGTGAGATAATAACCTTACTGATGCAGTCTTCAATATTTAGAACAATCAATACTTGGACACAAACAAACATACTGTATTTTAGGTTTGTTTAAAAATCTAGTGGGCTGCCTCGCTGCCTGCTGCATACATAGGCAGCTGCCTTTTATGGCAGCATACTAACTGAAATAGAACTTTATTAATGACTGATATGGAACACTTCACAAAGGTAGTACTTCTGTGCATCATAACAATAGTGCTTTAAATGCAAAGTGCACAGGAGTCTTGACTCCTGTATTGATTTTCATACAGACAATATGTGAGAAACAACTCAAACTAACATAAATATATACAGTACTTGTTTTTAGTCATTTTAAACTTTTTTATTGATACATTTCAGTATTGAATGAATTACAAATATGTTTTTTCAATCTCATTTCTCTTTGGCCATCATTTTGGATTGATGTTTTGACTGAGCTTGTCGCAGTGCATTCTGGGATTGCATTCTCAATGAAGGATACGTATGACACTGCCTCAGAATTGGGTAAAAATGGGTTATCTTGGAAGGCAGCATAATTAAGTTTCCTGTCTTTTGGAACTGAATTTGTGGGAGCGTGCAAATGATGCCCTAAGACACTGCCCCTCGGGGCAGCTCGCTAGGTTTTGGAACAAAGCTGTCACTGTTGAAGACACAGACTCAAAATTGATAAGTTTGGGAGATGTAAGAGCTCAGTGAAAACTTTTTAAATCTAATACAGCTCCTCTTCCGCAGCTGCATAGTGCCGCGTGAGAACTTTGTGTGGATTTCATCCAGCTAGACTTATCTATCTGCTACTGCGGCACCAATTTGGCACAGCAGACAGCATTGTGTGAGAGAGGGAGAAGTACACCACTCCCCAAGGCATGGTCAAATCAGCTACCCAACACAAGCCAGGGGAGGGAAGGATGTGATCCTTGCTTTACTCACAGAGGGCATGGAGCAGGACACGAGGAGATGGAGGACATTAACAAAGCGTGAAATTAAAGCCATCGTACAGCACTGAGGCAAGTCCCACCTCTCAGGGACTTGTCTTGGACCGTACTGGGGTAATAGAGCCTGCTCTATTACTGTAATGATCTGTGGAGAGAGGACAGGGGGACATGGGATTGAGATTTGAAGGGATACTAATCATATGCCTATATGGGTGAAAGCTGAACCAGCTCTGTAAGCCTCTAGTGAGGCAGAGAATGCCATAGACAGGTGGAATCTGTTTAGTAAGTGTGGCTGGGATGTTTTTTATTCGTCTTATTTGTACTTTTTTATTTTTTCTCAGAGCTTAAGAAGAAGAATTCTCAACCTTTTCGACTCCAAGGCTCACCGTTTTCCAAGACAACACTGAAAGGGCCCCCCTAAAGTGTGATATTGCAGTAAGTGGAACTAAATTAAGCAGGACCGTGCAAAAACAAATTAACAGTAAGCAGGGACAGTGTGTACCTACTCAGAGTAAAAAACAGCAAGAGTAGGCGGGTGTTGAATGAAACTCACTGAAGTGGGAGGGAAAATTTATTAAAAATGTTGTCAAAGTGAGAGATAAGAGATGGGTTTCACCACAGTGAAAAACCTGACCAAAATATTAGACTTATCATGTTTCATGCACACATCTTAAATCATTTTTAGCTTTGTTGTAGTCACTTATTAACAAAACAATTACACTTTCTTACAGGCACACAGTTGGCCCTGACTCCCCGTTTGAAAGCCACTGCTATATTGTAACTCCTTGGTAGCTCGAAATTTATAGGCCTATATTTAGAGATTAGGCTTTATCTGACTGACATATTAATTCAGCACAGTTTGATAACAATACAGTTCATTACAAAAAAAAAACTCATTAGAAGTGACAACTGGTCCAAGTGACAGTTCCATGAACTTGCCCGATTCTCTGTCACACTGGCCCCAGGGTTTTCTTAATATTGAGACTTAATATAGTGTCTATTTCTGGTAACAGGTGCAGCAATTATAAATAACAACCAATAATAATCTTTATGGATAACACTAAACTAATTTGGTGAACTCAGTTTTCGCTTTATGTCTGCAGAGGGTTAAAATCGACAAACAGGAAGCAATTATTCTATGATGGCCATATCAGGAATGGTGTTGTGCTCAAATGCATTTCTTTGTGGTGCTGAAAATTACAGACCTGGCCACATGTTTTATTAGATAAATAGATATTAGATAATTCAGCCATAAACCTATTTTCTTTTTCAGTAAATGATCTTAGGTATGTTTGTAATCTTACAGACCAGCGATAAAACAAATTCATAATGGCATCTAAAAAATACATAAACTACCCCCAGACATTTAATGATACAATACACAGATCCTGCTTTATCCAAAGCATTTACTCATTTACTCTAGTCAGTGTCAGAATTTAATGCATTTGCTTTGTGAAATTAGTTTTATGTTTGTAATTGTGGGACACAGAGTGTTGAGCTGTAATGAAGGTTCACTAATGACCCTAGTGTAAAGTCCAGCATCAGAACATCAGAACAACAGAGCTGCTGTCAGCTTCTCTTTGCAACTGCTCACTTTCCCTTAATGGAACATCTGAGTCAATAAAAACAATAATCACACTCATTGCCAATGAAAGCCGGGAAATCATTTTAGCTACTCAAAGAAAGCATGACTATGGTGCATAATCTATCGCTTCAGAAATGAGCAAGCACTTATTGCTATTCTGGTCAAGTATGTGTTGAGGTTAGGTGCTGGGGCCTAATGTTATTTGTGTCTCCTTGGTAAAAGTTTTCCTTATATGATTTGAATGTCAAAGTCGGATACACTTTCACCACTTTTCACAACCGTTTCAATCAATAAAGAATATTAAGGCTCTTGTTAAATATATATGATAAAATTTACTACTTACATATACTACAAATTACTACAAATTAAAAATGACAAACAAATTATTAAAAACAAAAAAATGAATGAACACATTATATCACTGTTTAGTAAAAGAAAACTAGACTAGTCACCTTCACACATACAGCCATTTTCAGAAATGTAATTGTATTTTCCTGTTTAGTGGCCATGTGTAAAGATATTGTTGTTAAATGATCAGTAAATCAGTAATTTATAAGTATTTTCCACATTAAGAAGTTTCACATTACCGGAAATGCTCCATTTTGAGTTTGTGTTAGATTAAGATTAATAGCATGAGCATGTACAAGGTTAGAACACACTAATGTAAGAAGTGCATTAAGCCAGTCACAAAGCTGAGACACAAATCTCAAATACAGAGAAATGCAAAATCTTCAATGCAAAACTCCCACATTTTTATTTTTTATACATAACAGATATGTTTCTAACGTGTGTTGATAAAGGGTCTTACTAATGGTGCTGTGAAGATACAGTTTGGGAACCACTGATCAAAATCCTTTATGATGAGTCCTTCCAGTTCCAAACAAAGCCTTTCCTGTCTAATGAACCTCTCACAATGTTCACTCAATAAACCATCAACATGGGCCTTCGTTTTGCCAATGAGGGTCAATAGCTGGACAGCATGTCTCCAAGTGTCTTCTCTTTTTCAAGACATTAATGGAGCTCAGCCAAGACCCACAGAGGAGTCCCAGGGGTTGTTCCCAGATATCTGCAATGATACCCAATCTGGCCCCATTAGCGCTCTCTCCACCCATCAAAAACATGGCTTCACGAATGCAGAATTAAAAATTAACCATCTAATATCTATTTGCTGATGGCTCTCACAAGAGAAAGTGAAAACGCAGATTCCCTCAAGGCTTTCTGTAGAAGAAATGCCTCCTGCAACCCAATATGTGGAAGAAATTCTGACTGTGATAACAGGAACAGAACGGATGAAGTTTCTTTAGCAGGCCCAACAACGCTAAACTAGCAGCTTACGCAAAGGCTGTCAAATAAAATACTTTATTATTGAGTTAAACTACAGGCAAGACAAACGTATTATAGGGATAATAATTGTACAAAATTGGGTTCATAAAGTAAAAACTTTTTACTTTTTTGTCTTTACAAAAATTGTCTACACACTTATATTTACAGTACACATGCAGCATATTTGTTCCTTTAAGACGTTTCTTGGATGCAATAAAAGAAACACATCAAAATAAAATTTCCACTATATATATTTTTTAAGCTAGCACTCAATTTTTATTGACGTTTGTTTAAAGGTCATTCCATTAAAGTCACCTAATTAAGGATTAATTAACCCACTCCACTGCAACATCTCCCCTGAGCAGAGAACTTAACCGACCTTACACCTTTACACACTCTAAGAAAAGTCTTACATTCTTTATCTGACATCTTCAGTATGCCTCACCTCCCTGCTGGAATATTTCAGCTTTGATTTTTCAGTTTCTTAACAGCACCTTTAAGATACCAGCTCATTCACCTATTCTCTTCCCTTGTAATATTCTTCAGTTCTACGGAAAGTTTCTTTTCTACTGGGAAGTGCCATTTGTTTTCTTCTCTCCAGAGACATTTGTCTATCTGTTATGTTTGTGTTCTGCCTAGTTGTTCACCTGATTCTTGACATGCTTTTCTCCTTCCTCTCATATGATTTCATACCGAAGATAACAGCTGTAAAGAAACACAAATAAATAACCTGTACTGTTAAAGATGCATTTTATTACACAGCTTTCGGGAAAGCTTGATGCTGATTGGATAATCACTGCATTCTTCTTTAGAATATTTTTGTAAAATGCCCACTAAACTGACTGTCTTCTTTTATATCAGGCAACATATTTTCTACGTAGCTTTGCTAGTTCAAGGACTCTTACATCATTCCACGGTCTCTTCTCACATGACAAAATAATTTAAACTCAAATCAATATTTAATATCTATTTATTTATTTTTTTGGTAAGTAGCCACTTAATAAGCAAGATAATGTACAGTCGGACGGTTATTATTGTAAAATATACCCAGAGAGGACGACCACCCAGACGGACTTATATCACCATGAACTATAAAACCCTATGTACATAGTTTTGACCTTGGCATCCATTGTGCTTAAAATTAAGTTAAAACAGTTGCAAAATTGTTGCAACAGTGAGTCCAAAGTTTTCCTCATGGGTCTCTTGTCTTTGTCCTAAACTATAAGATTAAGTAATCCTCCAACACAAATGGTTTTCGCAAGGCAGAATATCCCACCAGATGGAATTGATTAATATTTCACATTTTAAAATAACCAACACTACATCTTAATCCCAGTGTGTACTGGCCCTTACCTCTCAAGAGGATTCTGTTTTCCATTTCATAGGCAGCCTTTAAGCACTTTTAGTAGTCCAGGTACCACTGGCAGTATCTGAGAGGCCACCGGAACATACACAGCTTTAGGGATTACCTTCAAACAATATACCTTTAAATAAAGATATGTACATTTGGGTGTCATGACGCATACTTTTGCTACAACCTGCTTCAGCTAATTAGACATTAGCCAAATTTAGTTAGCATCAATCTTTACTCAAAGAGTTTTTGCTAAATTGCCAGATCTGGCCAGACAGTTATGCACAGAAATGTGCAATGATGTCACTATATCTTAAGAAATGCTGCCCACACAGGAAATATTCTACACTCCCTCCTTGAAACTTGACCTTGATTGTATTTTTCTCTAGAATTTATGCATTTTTTATGCCTGGCCAAGATAGTTACACTTTAAAATTCAGCAGATGATAGGAAGAGTTGCCTTGCCTTATTCTGCAGGTTATATTATATATTTCACTATATTTGATTTTCAACACATAAACACTTTGGAAACACTTAGAAAGTACTCTACCTTTAAATAACATATGAATAAAATAGACTATTTTAAAAGTGTCAGCCTATTATTGATTTCTCAAAATTTAAGATTCAGAAAAAATGACATATACCATATTTTCTATACCATTAGAGACAGATATTCTTTCTTTCTGTGTATCAAGTAGTGTGAAAGTGATTATCATATTGATGTAATAAAAAAATATGTTCTTAACACCTAACACTCAGTCTGAGTTTTAGAGCTATGTTTTACAAGTGATTCAGAAGTATATTACAATTCCATTATTTAATTCTAAACTTAAATTAATTCGTAAATCTTTGCCTGAAAGGAATAGCCTGTTATATGAATATATGAACGATATAAACTATCGTTTGAACTATCATAAATTATCTATTTTTAGATAAAAGGAGAAAATAATGAAAATAAATAATTCGTTTTTTAAAAGGTATACTTTACTATGCTTTTCGTAAAGTTACCACGCTTTGAGGTTTAAACCTGGAAACTAATTTAATCAATTTGTGAACGGCCGAATGGTTCCGATCGTGTCCGAAAGTTTCCGAAAACCCGAGCAAGCAACCTGTAAGGCAGCCAGGGAGGGAGAGCGAGATCGAGGGGACGGCAGGCAGAGCGGCAGAGTCTCCGACTGCTTTGGAGCAGAAGAACGTTAAGACACAAACTCAGGATTCGCAACAATAGAAGCTTTTTGGCTCTTCCGTAGTTATAGCAACCGGTCTCAAAAAACGGGATTATAACGGCCGCGTGGCACATTAGTCGGAGAAGAGTCTCTACTCTGTGGAATCAAACAAATTTCCCAGTTGGTTAAAAAAAGTGGATTTGTACGTGGCTGAACCGGGTGAAACGAGCGGCTGCGTGCACTGAAAGACATGCAAAACGCGGGGAAACGGAGAGACGGTGAGTTCAGTCCGTTTTCTCATTCATTTGTTCTCGTTTATAAAGGGTCAACGCGAAGATGCACTTTAACGGTGATCAATATATAGTCATTAATGAATTAAAACGGACGTAAAATGATCTAGTATTTCCCAGCGAGAAACTAAATGATGAGTTGACATTGGCTAAGCTAGTTCATTCGCTAACCAAACCATTTAAAAACTTACGACTCGTTAGTTTGGGCTAGTTTGCACAAGTGCATGAGTTCCTTCTCCCAGGGCAGCGAGCGAGCTATTAGCAAGCTTGGAAAGATTTTGCCACTTATAACTCCAATTTGAATACATCGTGGTCTATATGTCTTACCAAGCGTTTGAAAATGAGCAAGTGTTTTGCACGTCGCAATGTGGTTATTCCTTTACTGCCTCGAAAATAAACTCGGTAATTATGACTTAAGTTGAACTATTGACCAGACGCGTTCTATAATGCAGTGCACGTATTGCTCGGATAAATGCACCTGACAGTTCTTAAGTCATAAACACGCAGAACAAGTGTCGCGGGATATTCGTATATCAGCAAGCTGGCAGCGAGCGATCTCAGTTCTTTAAAGACGCTCCGTGTTATGCATCTTATGTAAAAATTCGTTTGTAACATTGTTTATTCGTTGTGCAGACGATTCAATGTTTTGTTTACTTTGTGCATATATCGGACAGCTGATTATGTTGGGTGTTATTTTGAAATAAGGCGCAAAGAAATTAATTCCAAACACGTTCGACGTGAATAAGATTAGTGCGTTTTTCAGGATGCCACCGTCTGTGGATGAGCGTGCATATTTTAAAGCATACACCCACGTAAATCATTTACACAAATACACATTTTGTGTATTTTTTGGCGAAATTGTACATGTAAAGACGCCGATCTGCGATAAGTTTCTCAGGGTATTACAATGTAAACTTGATTTACATGTCTAAATTGCATTTTTTTTATAGAATAGAACTCGTATAGGCGTAGTTAGTAAGTATAATTTGCCCAGTTTATACACATTTCTACACTTATTGTTAGGCTTCACGGAATAGTGTCAGCTTGTTGTGGTGAGATTGGAATAAGAAGAAAAAGCTCACGAGACAGCATTGTTTGTTAATATCGCCTGCGCTGCGGGGCACGAGCAGAACAATGACACTGTTGTTATGCTTATGGACATTTTGCGTTATTTGTTACTTTGGTCCTGGATTTGGTATCCTTTCCCAGGTCCTTGCAAACAGCAGATCTGTTCGTCAGTAGTACTTAAACCTTCTAGAGTTTTTATTCATTTAAGACGAACAAAAGAGCATGTTTGATGTGCGTTTTGACATTCATGATACATGTCAGCAATAGATCGAGTGATCTGGAAAAGCTCAAGAGCAAATTTCATTCAATTGCATCAGAGGTCTTAAATAATTTGGCCAAAGACAACATCTTCTTGATCCTATGCAGTGTGCTGGTACTACTGTTCAGTCTATGTAATTAGTTTAATATCTGTCAGTTCTGGTTTTGTTCAGAAAGCTAGAACGGCTCCTGAGGCTAATGGCTGATTGGAGAACATTTGTGCTCTATATTTTGACAGACATAAAGATGAACTGACAGTTTCTCCTCCAATATCTCAAATTTCAGGCACGTGATCAGATCAGAGGCACACTGATGTCATTGTGTTGTGTCGCTTTGCTGCATCACACAATCCAACAGTCAGAGATTAAGTTTATGTTACCTGCTAAAACAAATGAAATCAGTATGTTTGGACTAATCAAAATAACATGTCTGAGAATGATTTTCTGAATACAATTTAGGTCATCATGGTTTACATTAATAACATAAGTGTCACAGCATGTGCAGGCACATGAGCATGAAAACAAAGCAGATACCCTCTAGGCAGGATAAAGTGTTTTTTCTATTGTCAATCCTTGGACATTTTTCTTTGTTTTTAAGCGTGTGTTTATATGTTTGTGTCAATACCCTTTGGTACGTTCCCCTGCCACTGCCTTACCTACTCCATTCAGGCAGTAGGAACTAATTGGCACTTTTGGAATGCCCAGCTCTCTGTTGCCACATGCTGGAAAGCCAATGGGTGCAAATTCCCCAACCCCCCCACCCCCCCGCTGACGCTGTCTTATGTTTTCCATATGCGCTGAATTGGGTAATTTCAGGGCATGGGCTCTAATGAGAGATTTTATTTCTGTAGTGCATCGGTTGTGGTGCTGGGGATCAACATTTATAGGACTCATATCTGGGAACTGAAGCTGTTTTGGACCTCTCAGTGGCACATTGGGCTCTGACAGGGGAATATTTTTATTTAAAACAATTTAGCCCAGTCAACACTTTTTTTAGGAGACACTGTGGCACAGCGTGGTTAAAAACTTTCAGTGTTTTGCAAGTTTATTTGCATAGGGATGATCCAGATCTCTCGTAAGATTTTTTGTTGCATTTCATTCACTCCAAAGAGGTCTTGAGCACCTAAATAAATGTCAATGGTCTCAAAGGCTCGATTTAATTGCTTGGATTCCAAAAAATTAACACAGTAGATCCTTCTTTTCAATCAAACAAAGCTACCCTTTGGAATTGTTAGATCAAATTGTGGATGTATAGAAAAAAGTGTAAGTATCACTATGCCATTCTGAAGGACAGAGCACTTGAAGTGAGTACTCCGTCCCATACGTGTATGTTTTGAGCCCCTACACAAAGCCATACATCACTAAGTGTTCTCTTAACTAAGGGGTTTCCTCGAATTGTTATCTACAAAAGCAACTAAATTAATGTTTGTAGTTTCTCTGTTTATTGAGAAATAAGTCATTTACAAATGTTTTTGTCTGTATTTGGTGCAAACAAGCAAACAAACAAACAAAAAAAAATATTTTAATATGAAAAGGTTTGCGTGAGAGAAGCTACAGATTTGTGTGATTGGGTACGAGAGCCATTAAGGGCGGTTTTAAAATGTGCAGGTTTTATGATTAATTGTCAGGATTTGCCACCCAGGATATGATCATAAACAACAAAAAGTCTTATTTAAAATCACAGTCAAATGTATGTTTCACCAACAACCTCATCGTAAAGAGTTTGCATTGTTCATTTATGTTTAGAGCAGTCAGTAGCATCAGGTTTTCACAGTGTCCTTTTAGAGGCTCATGAATGGTGGTTGGAATTCGTCCACTGTGTTTGTTTTTCCCAAGTTGCTGTCAAAGTTTTGAATATTTCTCAGCATCTTTAGTGTTTAGGGACCTGTGAATTGGTTAAGTGTCTGGAAGCTAATTCGACGGTAATTTGGCTGTTGATTGAAAACAGGTTCTCCATTAGTGGGCCTGCTGGTGGCATTATAAACCATTTACACCGTAGTTTTATAGGAGATCTTCGGTTAACAAAAAGTGAAAACAGATTTTGGCCTAGAACTGGTCAAGGCCCTTTATAAGTACAGTAACTGAGATTGAATTTTAAAGCCCTACCTTCCCATGCTTAAACTTTACATTATTTGCTTAAGTTACAGCTTTGGTGGTTGGCACTAAAAGGTAATTGGAATGGCTCTGATTTATTTTAAACAGTTTCTGAGAAGGATAGAACCAAAGATAGGGATAA
>JAZGTJ010008201.1:0-21413 GCA_036877575.1 Botia almorhae | reverse complement strand
TTTTTTAAATAAAAAAAACATCATTTAGTATGTTTCATAATCAGTTTCCCTCGTAGGAACCGCTGACTTGTCTTCACAATGTAGGTGTGTGTGAATTTTACTATCCTCGTGGGGACATTTGGTCCACAGTGGTAGAATAACAAGCACACACACACACACTAACCCTGTCAGCTTCATCTGTCCATCACACTGGGGATGTTCTATACATGCAAAGTGAACCTGAAATGTCAAAGCCATTAAAGTGAAATGCAGTTGAAGTTATATAAAAAAAGATTCCTGCTGTAACAGTTCCTGTGTACATTTATACATTTGGCAGACGCTTTTATCCAAAGCCACTTACTGTTTATTCAAGTTAGACCGTTTTTGTTAGTGCATTCCCTGGGAATCAAACCCACAACCTTTGCGTTGCTAGCGCAATGCTCTACCAACTGAGCTACAGAACCATTAATTAGGTCCTACTGTTAAAGCCACATCTCCTGCGGTAAGATTAAATAAAGATGTAACTGTACACACCCGCCAAACAATCTGTGTTTATATAAACAACATTTTAACAAACGTTGTCACCACAGGGGTGTTGTGGGTGGTTGTCATGGTTTCTGAATGTTGTTTGCTAGCCTGTTCTGAGTTTTTAAGTGCTTACTGGCTCAGATAAAACTACAGGGTTTGTCCATTAATGTAAATGTTTAGTGCTAGCACACCTATATTCAGCCCTATCAGGTGACAGTGTGTAAATGTATGAGTCAGAATGAGTTTTCTAGGCTTAAATTTAGGCTTTAAAAGCCATAGAAACTGTGACACTTGCCTTAGCCTCTGATATCATAAGACAATCAAAATCATACGTTTTAATTTGGCATTTAAAAATCTATCAAACTGATCAAAACATTGCTATTCACCTACACAATAAAACAGCCTGTTACAGCTAATCATATGTTGTTGTCTAGATAGAGTGTTTATGATTGTCTATTCAGAACACAGTTGCTTTTAATTTGGCATTTAAAAACCGATCAAACTGTTTAAAATGTGCTATTCACCTACACAATAAAACAGCCCTTTACAGCTAATCATATGTTGTTGTCTAGAAAGAGTGTTTACATATGTATGGGTCCACCACCTTTTGTGCTCTTAGTAAAGCTCTGTGCAGCTTGTTTATTACATACAGCAGAAGAATAAATCCATTCGAATGCTTAAATGCGTTGTATTACATCAAATGTATTGTAATGTTTTTGAATGTAAATGTCTTTTTGCAAAAATATAAACTTAAAATGCACATGCACAACCAAATGCACAACCAAAGTCATAGATGAGTGACATCTGGATGGTACTGTAACAAACCTCCACAGGTTGCCTGTGTCTCTGTGCATTTGTGTGTCAGACGCATCAGTCTGTAAGAAGGTCTGAACGTCTGATCTGATCTCAAACCTGTCAGAAGATATCTCTCAGAGACATACTGCACAGCATGCCCACATGGAGCGGAGGAGATGAAATGAAGGTAGCTGATGATTCGCTCATGCGAGTAAAAATAACGAATCACTGACGAGTTTTTATACAGGTTTGGACAGAGGAAGAAGGAAGCATAGTGTTAAAAAGTGGCGCGTTCTCTTTAGATTACATTAAAAACATGCATTTTCTGAAAAAAGTGATGCTCATGCAAAATTCAACACAATAGTACTACAGTAAGATGTACAGTAAGGTGGTTGTTTGGGGGTATCTAGGTAGTTGCTATGGTGTTGCAAATGATTTAAAGCATGTTACTATGGATTACCTGGGTGTTCTAAGTGGTCGCTAGGGTGTATCTAGGTGGTTGCTGAGGTGTTGTAAGTGATTTAAAGCACATTGCTATGGGTCACTGGGGTGTTCTTGGTGGGTGTAGCTTGGTGGTTGCTATGGTGCTGCAAGTGGTTTAAAGCACATTATTATGGATTACCTGGGTGTTCGAAGTAATGGCTAGGGTGTATCTAGGTGGTTGGCAAGGTGTTGCAAGTGGTTTAAAGCACATTCTTGTACTAGGTGGTCAGTTACTGGCCTAACATATTCTTTCCCCTAGATATACAGCAGCTCGAGTCCTACCCCTAAGACCAATAGCAATGATGAATTTAAAAAGTAAAACACTCACCAGTGACAGTGAAACACTCCACGGTCTGTTTTTGTGTTCCCAAACCACAGGATCTATTCTGAGGAACACAAGACCCCTGTGATGTCACCTTCCACAGGAAGCAGATGGGGTCATCACAGAGCATTGCTTCTGTCTTATGAGGGCAACTGTGTGACTCCACCCAAGACTCTGTGATCACAGAACGAGTTCTCACTCTGAAACCTGAAAAACAGTGTGTAAAGACAAAACACGAATAAAAGAACGCTCAGAGGCGTCTTTACAAGAGAATTATATGGCTTCTGCAAAGATGGCGCCGGAGCCACAGCTGGAGGTAACAAAGTGGTACATAAGGAGTCAAAGTTTGGCTAATTAACATGGGCCTCTAGATGCCCTAAATGCAAAATGATCTTTATTGTAAATGATCTAAATTATCTCTATTATGTCTCTATTGACAGACATTGTGTATTCAAAGAAAATGTCTTCTTAAAAATAAACGTATCATATAAATTACACATTACATTATAGTTGTACAGTTGCAGTTAAAATGGCAAAACAAACTTCAGAACTGAGATGAATAAAAGTATTTCTCCAGTTATAAAGTCACAGGAAGATCTAAAGTTCTCCAGGAAGGTCTGAAGTTGATTAAGATGAATCGCTGTTCTGTGGGTGTTGTAAATGTATCATGAGAGGGTTCTGTAGAAAAGAACAATTTGGAAGTGATCACAAAGATCTGATGACGCAAACCAACACCAACACATTTATTAATGCCCATCCTGCAGCAGATACGGTTCCCACATTCTGGCAAAATACTCAGTGTGACAGCCAAATATCCTGGCCAGATATATATAAATGTGTAGTAGAATTAGAGTAAGCAGAAGGTGTAGAAAAAGAGAAACATAAGAGAGGGTTTAGAGCGAGCATAAATTAAAGAATACAACTGTCCTGTTACAGGCATCTCACTGAGTGGGCGGGGCTACAGCTCAGGGTCAGAGACACACCCCTATTGAGATCTGTCTCTTCAGACATACCATTTACATTACCAATAAGAGAAACCAAGATCAGGGAGTAAACATGTACGCATGTGTGTGTGTGTCGGAGAGACAGATATAGATTTGGATAAGTGTGATATAGTATTATGGGATGCTTTTCGTCTCTTACCTCTCTTCCCCTGAGGTTCTAAACAGTTGTCATGGAGACAAAGCCCCCAAGGTGACCAAGGTGTAAGGGGGCAATGTTTCTGACAGGGGAGGGAGCAAGACTGAGCCAAGGGTGGCAAAGGTCCAGCGCACAAGTTCTTCTCCACAGGCCTGCTGACTAATGACAAAAAAACAGTGAAAGAAGCCGTTTGAGGGACAGAATGATTTAGCATAATGCCTCTCCACTAGACTTATTCTGTCACCACTGTTTTCAGAACTGTATAAAATGCATTTCTGGAGATTTAATAGATGCCTGCTCATAAATAAATGTATTTCAAATCCGCCCTCTCGCTGTGTGGCCACAGATTACCATTTAAATAAAAAAACAAACGCCAAAAAAACTGAGTCTCCCCCATTAGCACACTTCCTGAGCCTCAACGGCAACACGTTTTTTTCCCAATGGGCATAAACCTTGATAATAAAACAACACTCATATGAGTCTGTTCATTTACTGAACATCTCCTGAACACACGGTAATGAGCCACTGTTCACTGTGGGTAAAATCTGTGCTCTCACTATGGGATGGAGCTGTGCTGTTATGGATTTGAACACAATATGCCTCTCGGGTCCGGATTCCACCTCCACACAGGACACTAGTGTTGCTATGGCGATGGTCCTGCTGACTTAAAAGGGGGGTCACCTGGCATGGGTTCCAATTGGTCAGTCTCCATTCGTACCTGCATTTCCAGCCAATTAAAATTAGAACAATTCAGTTCAAATTAAAGTGTCACATCTCTTTAGTCTTTTTAAGAACTTATTTATTTAGAAAACAGATGTTTAAAACGATGAATTTGAAAGATTGGCGCATGTTTCTTGCCACAAAGTCTTCTTACCGTGGGCAAAGTGGCAGTGTGTCTTTCAAAACATTACAGCGCTGAGCCTCCTCCAGGGCAGGGCACGGCTCTCCTCCACCAATGGCTGCTCTCTTCACGCTCCGGTGCCTTCTTGTAAAGCCAGGTGATTGGTCAGAAGTTTGACAGGTCTTTGAACAAGGACTCCACATTGACCAATCAGACACTTTGCAGTCTCTGGGCATCACGCACGACCGAAAGTTCACCGGGTTGTTGTCATGGTCACAAAAGCTAGAGGAAAATTTACTGCGTCACAGTTTTTACAGCAAGAAATTACAACATAGTAAAAGAAGAACTGTACTGTTATAAAAAAAAGTATTGATATTTTGTGGCCATTTGTTACACCTTTACTGGAATAATTTGTCTCTCATTTTTCAGTGCTGATTTAGTGGTTGTGATGCTATGCTATGCTTTTGTTGACTAGTAGCTTATAGCTATATATAACTAAAATAAATACAGTTAAAAGTCATATTAAATTACATTGTTTTACAGGGTTTTTATGCTATGATTGGTGCTTGTTCAAATAAAGACTTTCATCTATTTATATATATTTGTTCTGAAGCTGCTGGCACGCATTTAGCCTCTGGCTAGCATGACGAAAAGGTAACAACAAAAACAGAACATTTTTCGAGCCGTCTTAAAACTCTCCAAGGTTTTAGCACGGCTGCTGATTCTTGTTGAATTTATTGGCATACAAAACACGGCAAAGCCAACTCTGAAATCCTGCGAGGGCCGGGGAGTTCCGTGGGCGTTTGATTTATTTGAAAGTTTTGTCGGGCTTAATAAGAATGCCAAGAAGTTTGCAAACCACGAGGGAAATCTATTGATCTGCAGACATGTTAAAATGATGTTAATTCATGATGCACTTCGTGAAACAGGTTTCAAATAAAGACATTAGCACCTTTTGTTTGTAACAATACTGTCGCTTGCCACATAGAAAACAAGCCGCTGATTGTAAAGTATGCCTGTTTGAATAGTGAATTAGTGTACCACAACCAGAGGTTAAATAGCATTTAACTTCACAAAACCTAACAATAAAATACAATGAAATACGCACAGAGCCTTCAGTAACCCATTAGCGCACATCTGTTATAAAGCTAAGAGACTGACCTGAGGACAGTGATAATGAGTCTGATGCACAAACACAATTACACTTGGTAATTAGATAACAATTATAACTGATACATATTAAAAGAATGACAAGAATTGCAGAACTCAGATGGGAGATGTGCATTCAGAATTTTGTGCACATTTAAAGACCCTATATTCAGGATATGTTCATCTTAAGTATAAGAGGTGTTCATAAGTGTTTTACTTAAAAGTGCACTCAGAAATCCGCAGAAATCCGCACACAAAAAAGCCACCATTCAACTGCATTCATAATAATAATGACAAATAAGTGGCCAAGATATCCTTCAGAAAGCTTAACTTCAGTGTTTAAAGAAAGAATTAAGATCATAAAGATACGAGGGAGAGTAAATAACAACAGAAGTTTCATTTTGAGGGAACTTATTCTTTCAAAAACACAGACAGAGCTATGTTTGTATTTTACGGTCTACAATCAGTTGACAACATGTGGAGATCCACTGAATTCTGCGTCTTAATTTTCATGTTCTCCGAGACACACTGCAGTTCCTGTGCTCTCAATGCAACTTATTATTGTTATTATTATAAGCACTATTAAAATCGAATGAGATATTAATCAAACCTGGCAGGCTTTGGATGATTCCCGAGCAGAAAAAGAGGAAAGGGCTTTTTCATTTCCAGTAATGAGTAAATTTACATATGGATGGGACAGTGTAGTAAATGAATAAATCGGAGAATAAAAGTATGTTATAGCTTGTAAACGGTATAACAGAACAGTTCAATAGTGGATAACAAGAGGATAACTGAGAACTCAATACAGTATAGACTGTAATATGCTCAAAGTGATGCAGCATTTTATAAACAAATTAACACAAAATTTAATCTGTGTGCTGTGGCCTGTGTCATATATTCATATCTCCCATAATCTGACAGTCTCTTGGCAAACTATGTTTGTATATGGATGGACAGATGGATCGTTTGATTATTCATGCATTAAATGAAGGCTTACCTAAGCATGGAATTCTTCCCATCACTTCTTGTACAGAGAAGCTGCCGAGTCTGATAGCCGACTGTGATTTCCCACAATGCTTTGTGGCCTCTTATGTCATTATTGTGGTTTTGGCGGTGAATCAGTTCACTGTGTCGTTTGATGAAGTATGACGTTTTTGCTGCTTTCTGCCCATCGAGCCCTGAACTAAAGTCCACTGTTGTCTTTCCAATGGGTGCTTTACCTTTCAGTCTGCAGGGGCTCCAGGGCCCCGCCCACAAACTGTAACTGTACTCCTGTTGGTCAGAAGGACAGAGGGCAGGGTGGGCATTGTCATGGTTACAGGGCCGTGTCTGGGTGAGGCTGGGACAGTCAGCTCCTCCAAAAAGGGGTGTGGCCAGAACACGCCTGGTGCGCTGCTGGAGGGCCGGCCCACAGGTGCGGCTACAGGTGGACCAAGGAGAGAAGGCGGAGACAATGCAGTCAATAGGGCAGGGCAACAAACACGCCTGCTCTCGCTCGGGTGTTGAAGAGAAAGCTTCACACACATGCGGGCTCACCGTGCTGCTGTTAGCCCGCTTCACGCACACCACATCCCGGCTTTGTATTCCACGCTGGGCAGTCACACATCGATTGGCTGGGAGGAAAGGACTCGGGGTGCAGGGACCCCAAGGAGATGAGTGCCATTCAAACAGATCTTTCTGCCACTCGCACATCTTCACACACACTCGCTGGTGCGACGGCCGCTCAGATGGAAAGCAATTGGACTGATGTGTACTCCAGCCTTCAGAATGAATGCACCGCACCGAGCGATTCTGGAGCCCGACAGAGCCACAATCATTGGCCACACACACACCCCATACACCTGCAACAAAAGAGACATGACATGAATACAGTCACCACTGTCCAGCAAAGAAATACAACAACAACTAGGTTTACATATTTCCTTAGGAAAATGACTGTTACAATGCTAGGCTGTTGAGTGGCTGCCATGGTGTTGCTATGCAGTTGCTAAGTGGTGTGTTGGTATGTGGTTACAAGGGTGTAGGAAGGTGTTTGCTTGCTGCTTTTCTATTTTATATCAAGCTTCTATATATGGCTTCACTCCATACGGTATTTTAATCAGTTGACTTAAATTGAAATAAATAAGCCGCATAATTTGAAGCATCATTTATGTTTGTAGCACACAGCGTCGGACCAGATACACATTAAAATGTAATGCATTGTTATTTGTTATGAGCAACAGTAATTGTGATGATTTAGCAAACAATACTAATGCAATAAATAAACAAAAATCTCATTTTTGCACAGAAATGCTAAATGTGTCAATTTAGAGAACAAAGAATTCTAATATCTTTAATAATTTCACATCACTGCCAAAAAAAGCTGAAGATAATAACAAAATCTGAATGACAGACTTTGAATGACCTCATACAGTCTGATAAATATTAAAAGAAATCATTTAGAAATGTGGTTTAGGTTCATATATATGTATATATATATATAATCTTTTAAACAGAAAGAATGACATCATTGCTGTCTTTCCTCCGGGGAAAGTCATCACAGCACTGGTGAGGTCACCGGAACAACCAAATGCCAGAGTGAAGACAGAAAACAGTGTGACACAGAGAAGCATATGGGAAGACATCATCACAACAGAGGTCAGGCAAAACGCTCTCATCCAATCAGAACACAACACACATATTTCATCTTTATTCCTTTAAAAATCCGTCTCGGCACAAAAGCTCAAACGCAGCATGCTAATTACTGCCCGCGCGCACATCCTCCGTATTCAAATCTCAAATTAGTCTGAGACGGGGGTTTAGGTAAGACTTTAACCACAGGGACCCGTCCCACTGAGATCTCCTACTTAATCAGGATTCCGGCAGTTAGCATGCGGATTAAAGATCAGATGTGGAAATGGAAAGACAAAAAAACAAGTACCACCATGAAAGACACTTTTTGTTGTTGTGTTTTTCATCCTCTGTCTCTTTTCTTGGCTTTCAGTTAAAAATGTAATGTGACATTTTGAGGGAAAAACAGAGAAGAGAAAGAGGAAATAATAAGTAGCTCTTGACTATTTTAAATCCTTCTTCCTGTAGCTCTCAAATCTCACCTACACTTGTGCTCAAAGGGTCCTCAGGAGCTGTTATTGTGTTTCATGACAGAAAGAAAATAGTTATATTTACAGTTATATTTTGAGTTTATGTTGGTAGAACATGCCTCTGTCGGTAGTTTTCTGAGAACTACTACTTTAAGATGTTCTTTACAAAAAAGCCAAATTAGGAGGACTGTATAATAATGTTTTTTATATATAAAGAGAAAGTACAAGAGAGCACACACAGTCATCCGCACAGCTGTGACAAGCTCACAGACTGACTCTATCTCCCCTGTCACTCATGTGGTTGTCGTAGAAACGCAGCAGGCAGAGAGGGAGAGACACGCAGAACTGAGATGTGAGCAGGACCCTGTCCCGCGGCGTCACACCGCCGTGAAGCCGCGAGACAAGATGAGGTCATTTCGAGGGCATCAAAAGCGGCAGGACAGTGACTGGCTTCACTATGGTTTTAACAGGCCTAACACTACAAAGGCGACACGCTGTTTAAACTGCTCTGCTGCAGGACATCTTATCTGGTAAAGGAATCCATATTCTTCATTTCAAGAATACAAAGCCAGTTGTTTTTGGAATAAAAAAGTTTTTGTATTTAAAAAAAAATTAAAGCTAAAATTCGTAACTTTTTTTGGTTAATTTTTTTGGTTTATTTTGTTTTTTACGAAAATGAACAAAAACTAGTACATAACAGATCAGTGTTCAACACGATCTCCTTACCTTACCACGAATTACAATGGTAATTTTATGGTTTATAATTTGAGCTGTTTTGTCTAATTTCGTGAAAATGTCCATCTGTAAACAGAAAAAAGATGTCCGGGTGCTGTAGATGGTGCAGCGCTTGTAGCTTGTTCTTACAGCAGTTGTTTAGAATTTAAACTTGTCATCCACGTTAAGAAAATATCTCTGCCGGTACCCTGAAATTTTATGTTTCAAACAGAGATGGCGGTAAAAAAGCAAAAGTGACGGATTGCAGCTTTAAGTAAACATTTTAATTGGCTCTCAATACCACCTTCTCTCCCCTCCAGCGCCACACATCACTCTGTGAAAATACTTCATTAGCACCAATCAGAGGCTTCTGGTTCAGATGCACCTGAGACGGGTTATTTTCTACTATTCAAACTTTCTAAAGCTTTAATCACCTGGAAAACACACAAGGCCCCTAGAGATGCCTCAGGGGTGTGACTCCACTTTCGTTCTGATGACTTCAAGGGGAGTGTGGGTGCAAATAAAAGCATTAGCGCGGTTTCCTGTGTGCTGCTATGCTAGTTCACCTCAGCAGGTTGGAAACAGATCTCGCACCTTGACGCTTTCCATTGGTTCAATTACCTTAAAAATGATGAATACAAGAGCGGAAAGCTAAACCGCACCGCATTCTATTAGGCTAAGTCTGACCGTCTTAAGTACATCTTGAGATGATTGGCTACTGTTTCACTAATGAACAAGTATATTGGTACATATGCTGCACAGCATGAAATGACAATGGGGCTTTTGTTTATACAGAGAAGAAATTGAATTATGCATTTGTGATGTCTGAAAGTGTCGGGCCCATTAGTGTTGTTTACACATCTAAAACACATTTCCTGACCCGGAGGTCTCTAGAGACAGGCGGTTTTCTTCCTCTCAACAGCCTGAAGAATGTGTTAAGATGATGCTCACTTTTTGGTCACATCCCGGGGGCAACAATAGGCCGCGTGACAGATTAATTACTTGCTGATGGCCACAGACACAATTACTGTGTTTTTCTGCCCATCACAGATGCTTTAGTGAAGCCGTTTTGGTCTGTCACGAGTCTGTGGGAGTTTGCGGCTGGGATTGGTGGTTCGTTACATCTTGAATGCAAAAGCTGTGGAATGCTGTGCTCAACGGCTACGTTATTACAATGAGTGCATTTAGTTTAACGTGTATATGTTTAGAGGTTTAAAAGTAACATATATTGATTTATACTATTCCAGCAGTGAGTCGACTATATGTTAACTATGCATAGCTACACTTTCCCTTAAAAACCTTACCCAACAATCATAAAGGAAATCGGAAATCATATATATAGATCAAGAGAAATGAGGCAGAGGCCAAACATAACGGAATTATCTATTCCAGAATCATCCGATTATTCCAAAGTTTGCGGGACAGAACTCCTACAACATTTCTTCGATTGAACAGCAACACCAACATCACCAAGCATGACTTTGTGTGGTGTCGATTTCCTCCCCGTTCCACTCGTAATCAATCAAACCAAGAGAATAAAAGAAATTAGTGTGTAATTGATGTATTGAACAGTAAACAAAAGCCGGGAGGGTAATTGCAGCCCAAGAATCTTTGTTAAAGAACTCGTTTAGAGATGCTTCAGTCTTCCCTAGGACATAAAAGCAGAAAAAATTAACAGACACATTAACAGACATTATTTAATGCTAAATATACACCATATAATGATGCAGTTTGACGATATAATACAATCTGTGTTATTTTTCTTTTTATTCATCATTACTGTTTTGCAAATCTACTGTAAATCAATGCTGTCTGAGTATCTCATTATTATTAATGAAAAGGTGTGGCCAGAGGCCATCCTGCACCTGTTTTATTGGAAGGGGTAAGAGGAACAGTTCTGCTTCACTTGGTACTTTAGGCTCAATGAAACGTGACCAAAAACAGTTTTTAGACTTTTTGTTTTTTTAGAACTTTTTGTTTCAATAGGAAACCCACTGACAAAAATCAGATCTGCTCCGGTAAGTCTTCATTGCCATCTTTATGAAATATGAAGCCGTTTTCTGTGTCCAGCTCATGATGCCAAAAAGAGGTGGAACTCCATGGAGACAAGTTTAAAATTAGGTTTCATGCGGCCTGAGTGCTTTTCAGATACAAACTCTGAGTTTCCGCTTCCTCCACACGGATATTTCTTTCCCAGAATAGAGCAAATGTACAATACTGAGCAACAAAAGGACCAGAACTCCAGAGCCGAGAAACATAAGTCAACTAAAGCTAATTCACTTCAAAATTGCGTTCAGCTAATGATTGTCGCTTTGTGGTTCCATCCCAATGAGGGAAGAAATCACTCTCCCGGACTCTTTCTTTCACTCTGCCCGGTTGGTGGAATGATCTTTATAACTCAGTCTGAGTCATATAACTGAGTCATTAGCTGAACGATTTCGTCTTCACTTCCTTAACTAATCAATGAACACACCGCCACTGCCACTACCTCTACTTCTACTTCTACTTCTTTTATTTAAAAAAAAAAACAATTTCTGCTTCTTACACTGTGTTGGAATACCTGAGACCTGTCTATAGCACTTATTCATTGTTGCTCTTATAGTGTCATTTGTAAGTCGCTTTGGATAAAAGCGTCTGCTAAATGACTAAACCTAAATGTAAAATTAAAGGTTTTTTAAATGCACAAATGTGTTTATCCACAGTGACTGTACTTACTGTAAACACTCCTCCTATCTATGCAAACAATCATTATTATGGAAACCATCACATTTGCAGAAGTCAGGGCTATGTCCCTGCTGTAATTCACTTATGCCCTTACCATCTGCAATAAACTGAATTGTATTCAACAGTTTTTTTTCTTATCCCCCAAAATGATTTTTCTATTGACCGTGGCAGCAGTAAGTCATCAAATGGTGATCAAATGACTGAGAAGAGCACTAGACTCAGGCACATCTCCAGACACGCTTTACAGTCAAGAGTGCTAACAGAATTTAAAGAGCTGATTGAGATGCCGGACTGCAGTGAAGCGATGCTGTCCCGGTACAGTATGACAGATTGCGGTAGTGTACCGTATTCTTCACAATTGATTTGCAATATTTTTTAGCAAATCAGATGCTTAAAACACTATCTGTGGGCACAGAATTCAGGTTCAAGTTTGTAAGTACAAACTTGTGAACAAAGAACCAAAGCAGATCCGGTCCTTCAGGATAACACAGTTTCAATTTGACACTCCAGGAATCATTACCCCTGTGGGTCCGCAGAGCTGCTCTTTGATCCAAACAGGATGTGAGACACAATCAGAGTCTCTGTCGACTGACTGCTGTCAAACGTCATTTAACAGTACAGCACATTCACCCATTCAGATGGAAGAAAAATCTCTGAAAGTCACATGATATTCCCTGCCAGGAGTCTTTCCTAACGTTTAACAATAGAAAGCTCCAGGAATGTCCAAAACGTCCAGTTATTTAAAAATTCTATTAACATTACTGCTTGGTTATAGAAACATTTGAAAAATATTTTATAATCCTGTAAAGTTTTATGTGTCACTACTTAAGAATTAAGAACATTTTTAATAAACAGTATATAATGTTAAAGTTCTAGTAAATGTTTTTAAAATTGTAAAAAACTTTAGCCAACATTCGGAGAACATTCCCCATTAGCTGGGTCACAGCCAAAAGCTGGATATTTTGTTGCTTGCTCAGTTGGTTATGATGCTTTGAAAAGTAACATCGCAACAGTTCAGCTACACTGGACAGCACTAAAGAGACAAGTATTAATCTTCTGTCCTCTCGCAAGCCATCAATCTCACATATAACAATTGTTGCCATGGCGACATGAAGAATACTCAGTGCAACTCCAGCTGGATGTACGATTGATCAGACTTCACAGATAACAGATGGTCACACACTTTTCAGCCATCATTTTACATTCGCCAAATCCTCAACCGTGCTGATCCAAGATCTGTGGCCACAGGGATCAATATCCAAACAGGTCAGTTGGTGTTCTTTATTCACTGCTCTATCACAGGCATAAATTACCTCCTATCTGAAATTACAAACTGAGCGACTGTACCAGACACTGCTTCACACATTTGATTATGTAATCCAGAGGTGTCTGACCACCAGCAAATGAAAGCCAAAGGAATCTGTCAGACGTCTCAGGCTGTGGGGGGGATTTTAAAACATAACTGAAACATTTGATGTTTCTGAAAATCTAGAAACCATCATGGTAACATTTAACCTGCAATTAATTAACGTCATGTAGTAATTTTATTTTAATTTTCATCAATTTTATTGTCACTTTAACTTCTAATTTTAACTTCTTAATTCAAATTAATCATGAAAATTAAAAGTTTCAAACCCCTATAAACATCCATCTGTGGTTTAAATGAGATATTTTTTCTGTTATTTTCATACAATTAAAGCATTTTGTGACTGAACATGTTTTAACAAGCCAGGTTTTATTCCCTATGTTCTGTACCGCACAGACTTCAGATATAGCTCATGAGACGTATGGACTGTTTAATGGTGCTCTTGTTCCATTTTGGAGCTTAACATGTCACTGTATGCTTTCATCGTGTGCAGAAGAACAACCAAAAAAACTCTCCTTAAGTGTCGCGCTAAAGAAAGAAAAACACTGGTTTAAAATGACACTGGTTTAAAATGACACAAGGGGATAAAATTATTCCAGTGAACTAATCCTTTAGCTCAACTGATCATAGAGCTAAAGACAGTCTTGAATGGATTTACACCTGTAAATTACTCCAGAAGCAAAATCAGAAGAAATATTGGCCTCTCACCTGTTTTCCAAACATACAGGCTTCTGTACGGTGCATCAGCCCCCATAGGAAGAGCCATTAGTGCTGCACAGAGAAGAGAAGCCCACAGCGAGAGGAGCAAAGTCATTTTATGCCTCAGAAGTGCCATCCTCTCTCAGTATGTAGTATCCAAACTGCAACAGAAACACACCAGTTTAATGAACATGAGGTTAAGACCGTCTCACGGCATATTAAACGTAGGATATAAAAGCAGCACAACAACTAGAGCACACAGTAAGTCACACAGTTTTATGCGATTCATGTCCATAGCACAAACAGACCACCCTGACGATCACTAAAGCATTCTACTGTAAAATCAAGCATTGAAAAATATATGAAATATATGTTATTAAGTACACATCTACATTGTCTAGCACACAATAAGACATTTCTATGTCATGTCTAATTTTTTTGTTGTGACTCATTTGCTTTATTTTTCAGAAACGTAAACAATCTTAACTTTACTCTGTAAAGATCTTTTAGCACGATCAAGAGTAAGAGAGAAATATATTTCAGTATGTGTCAGAAGACAAAACCTCTCTTGAGATGCTAAAGTCATTTACGCAGAAGCCAAAGCTGTGAAATCCTTCATCTATCTCGTTCTCTCCATCTTTTGTTTCCTTTCCCCGTTTCAAAGATACCGATAAACACCTTCCCAAAGGAAAAAACATGCATGTGGTGTCTTAAATGGACTTCATTGTCACTCGTTAGAGCCGCCTGAGTGATGCGTGAGCTCAGCTCCTGAGGAACGTTTACAGAGATCAGAACCCTCAGGGCTCTGCACCTGATTCCACTCTGTTAAATTACACCTGCCACATTCCCACCATGTCAAACCTGTTACTTCAAGACAACAACGCTCAGAGAGACAGAGAGAGAGAGAGAGAGAGAGAGAGAGGAAAAGAAAGGAGGCGGTCAATTGTAAAGACAGAGAGAGAGATGAATCTATTAATACTAATTATTATTAATAATCATCTTTATTTGACTGGCTGGCTGAACAAATACAGAAGCTCCATTTAATACCACCAGATCTACACTGGAACATCCGTTTCAACAACAGCCAATCAGACTTGCTGGGTGCTCAGTCAAGCCACGCCCACCCAGGCTGATGTGCCTGTCGAGTTCCTTACTGCAGGGCTATGGTATGGCTTGCTATGTCATGATATGTTTAGTTTAGAGGCTAATCACTTTAATTAAAGGTACACAAATGGAAAGGGTTTTTACATTTAATTTTATACATAAAATTACCAGTGCCAAGTTTCACCGCTTTTAAAGAGAAAAGAGCAAAATGTCACTGTAAAGATGTTTATAATCTTGTGAAAACAGCCCCTCATGCTCATTAACTGCTGTAACGTCATTTACGCGCTCCAGAACGCGATTCTAGTTCCCCCCTGATGTTTCTGAGAGATAATTCACTCTCTCAACAGCTTCCTTTTTCTCTTGCTATAATCCCCACTGACTACTCAAAACTTCCATCCAAAAATGGAAATTATAATCATGTTTCATTTAGCAGCTGGCATTTGTACTAAGACAAAGCCTTAATACTGCCTGGATCAGCACAGCTGCCTCCATCAGACATCTTTTGCTGCATTTGTCTTGTTATATAGTTTGGAGGGCTTGTCAGAACTGAAGTGGGCAGTGGAGATCCTCCCCAGCAGTTATTCATTCAGTCTCTCCTGGTGCTGTTTTGTTAGCATTCCCATCTTGCATTTTATACTAAGACTGTAGATTGACACATAGCATTAAACATGTCTGTTAGCGCTGACCGGAGACTCCCAGCCAACACTGAGTAATTACAAAGCTAATCGTTTTTGACAGGGGCCTATTCACTCACTGACACACACACACACACACACACACACGTTTACTTATCTAAATGGGGACATTCCATAGACTTCTTATACCATTTTTACAAATAACAACATTCCCAAAAGGAGGTTTTGCTCGTACAACTTTGTCCTCAGCAAACACAGGCTTGCTTTACTATAGTCTCTTATATAATCTCTTATACCCCTAACTTCCCTCACACATCAGTAGATTTAAAGCAGAACATGATCTGACCAATTTGTGAGTATTAGTTAAGTGAGAACCACCAAAAATGTCTATAATCACTATATTTGTGAGGATAATTTCAAAAGATTGTCCATAATTAGTACAGCCAAACTTGGACACACACAAACACTAAATAGCAGCAGATTCTAAGAAAGAGTGCTTGATTAAAATATGGATTTTTGGAGTTTATATGAGAACTTGAAGTATTCAATTACAAGTTTAATTAAAAGTTTGTTTGGCTGATTAAATGCATGCATTCTTTTCATTAAGAGTAGAAATCGTGTGAAAGCCGTTTGGTGTTCGAGCGGTAGTTAAGAAAAGAATAATGAACAAATTTATCTTAATCTCACAAATTCAGACATCATTAAGCCTGAAGAAAACAGACACACACACACTTCCATTCTCATACAATAGATCTATTCCACACAATGTGCTTCAGGTCGAGCAGTTTCAATATATGACTGCTTAAACCTTTTTGTAGTTTAATTATAGCAATAACAAGCGCATTAACACCGACTGCAATTTTCTGTTTGAATTTGCGGGACGTTTTCCCCCTGCAAAACTCACTTCTCACCTGCGAGATGCGCGATGACATTTTCATAATGTCGTGGAGTGCCGTCTCATTTCAAACATTCAACCCCCACGTTAAGATTCAGCCTCCTTTATTACATTCCTTACACCCGAGCTTAGAAGTTGACTCAATTTTTCACACTTCAGGAGTGGAGCAATCCCGCGTATCTAAAGTTAAATGTCAACACGACTAACCTTCGCATCTCTGGTCTTGTACTAATTAACCTGGAGGACTTTCGAGATAATCTTGAGTTATTGCAACAGGCTGCCCTCACAGATGTCCTTTCTTTATGAATCCGAGATCTTATTTTGCGCTATCAGGTTAGATAACTTTCCATAACATAGGTGTCATTAAAGAAATGAGACGGACAGATACGTGTTGCATGGTTTTCAAATGGGGCTGTTATGCTTTTCTGTGTTTTTTCATACAGGACAGACAAACAGGTCTGACATTGTTTGGAATTGAATGAAATTGCATTGTGGAAAATAATTAAAAACATCTGCATATATACTTTTGAGTCTGAGCCAAAAATAAAAGATTACAGCATGTGTTGTTTTACACCCAGAAACCAGGATCCTTTTTTCTGTAGACCAAAAACGAATAAGATATCTGTTGGAAATATGGAGTGAGTGAGTTCAGGTCAGGTTTGATCTTTAAAAACAGAAACGATCGGGTCAGGTCAGGACACAAACGCTTATAGGACATACTCTGTCTTAAACTTCTGAAAGTCTCTATTACTGAAATCTCTCATCTGAGAAATACTGTATTTTTATAATAACTAAAATATCACATGAACAGATTAGCAACATGTTACTGTTATACTCTGTTGAACTTGAGTGAGTCAAGTCTCTTGTGTGGCGAGTTACCTGAATTGTTGTCTTTGTAGAGCGTTCCAAATCAGCCACTTATGAGCTGTCATGGCAGCATGAATGCTGCATCAGAAGACAGCTGCCTATGTAGGCAGTCAGAAATGAGGCAGCTAGATTTTGGAACAGAATTAAAGTCAATGGTGTTTGAGGTTTCAATGCGTAGGAGAAACACAAACGACCAACTAATGTACCAAAATCAAACATACTGCCTGTGGTATGAGGAAATCACATTAATGTCAGTAGTGAGCGATAGTGTGCATTTCACGTATTGTGATGAGCTCCTGTATGTGTAAACAGCCTCAGTGTTTTATCATGTAACAAGCATCTCCACAGCTAACAGGGAACATTGTCCAAACACTGGCTAACGTTCTCTTAAAGTTCTGGCAAAGTTATCAACACCAAGCCACAATGTTACCTCAGCATCTAAAAACTGGACGTTTTGAATGTTTCTAGAGCTTTAAAAAACAATTGTAACATTTTTGTTACTTAATGGAAACATTCTGAAAACGTTCTGGCAACCTAAAACTGTTGGCTGGGTCAGTATTTTTGGTATGAGTCAGAACTGGTTGGATTAGGTAACAGGGTTGGCGGCACATTGTATGAGCTGTTTGGTGACAAACTGACCTTCCCTGCTGCTGAGTCAATTACAGTTCAATTAGACACAGATCCTGCTGCGGCCCCGAGCACTTCCTGTAAGAAGCGTATGGCAGCTATAAATGGCCAAAGCAGCCCTGCCTCTGCAGGAAACTGCCTCACATGCACTTATGAACAGAGTGGAAATGAACAAATCAATAAAAACACAGTTATTATCTATATGGTTAAAATCTCTGTCCAGCTACAGGTCTGAACATCTGTCTCCACGATGGCTGGGGACAGCTAAAGTCGTCAGCATGAATATGATACCCCATGTAAACCTTTAATTGGTAAAGTGTATGAGAACATATGAGGCGTTTGAAACTGGCTTTTGGGTTGTAATGTGACCCATAGGAAAGAAACAATGCATGGGAGATCTCTTTCATGTCTCAATTGTTTCTCCAGGACAGCAATGAGATAAGATGGTTAGCAAATGGAGACATCTGCTTAAACATCACCTGCTTCTCAGATCTTTCTTTTGAGAAACAGACTGGAGCGATCTACCATGCGTCTCCTCTAGAGTTTCAGAAGAGATCTCAATGTCTCAAACTGTGCTCGTATTTGCTCAGACACCAAAAACTGAAAATTTAAAGTCAGTGATTTCAATATGAACTCAACATTTCTCATCAAATTATTCCAAGCGCTGAGCTGATCTGGGCTATGCAATACAAATATACACAGTGTATTTTGTATACCTTTTTCATATAGGCCCTTCACTGTTCTAGAACTGTTTTAGAATATGGGAAGCTAAAGATCTAAGCTTTGACCTACAGCTGAGATAAAAGCACTGCTGGATGTCCCTTATTGAGGACTGTATGTTCAATACATCAAGTCAATATTTGTCAAACAGCAAACACAAAGGCAAAACTAAGACGAAAATACGGAGAGTTTATTAGTCTTTGAGCTGATTTTCACACAGATTGAAATACTGTTGTTTTCATGTGTGCCAGACGAGAGTTTCAGCATAAGGAGCGGATGGAGGAACTAGATTACAAAGTGAGTCACTTAAAACAAACTCAACGTGTTTTTGAGTCTCTTTGATTGTCTCTTCTTTCATCTGCTCTTCATTTCGTTCCATTGTGATTCATAGCCACAAGGGCTCAGAGTCTTTGAGAGCTTGTGAGAGTTTTATTTGATGCAGCCGAGAACATTCAAATGTTGACACTTTAACTTTGTTAAAGACTCTTGTTTTATCTCCTAAAGTTTCAGATATATGAAACTTTATGAATTCAGCGAGGCGAGAGTGGACCGTTTTACTGTTACAGTAAGAAGTGGATACTTTTGGTCATAACGTAAAGACATTTACTAAAACAGATAGCAGATTAAAAAAGTTAATACGTTAATAATTTAAAGTCAACTTGCTCTTTTTGTCTTATTATGCCGAACTAATTGGTGAATAAAGTTTATCCTCGTAAAGTTTATCGTTAATTTTCAAGTTCTACCACAATCGCTATAGCTTTACAAAGTCTTGATCTTCTCCATTGAAGATTCCACAGCAGAACTTAAAGCTCAAACAGCAGAACGCTGGTGTCTAGACTGGTTTGTAACAGTCAATTGAAACAACAGAACTAAAACACTTGCGAATGAGGTAGATGGGAAATCCCAATTCTAGATGTCCTAGATGTGCACGTTCTAGATTGGAACATACAGGGAAGTGATACAAGACTCACATTTAGGCGAGAAGCACTTGACTATATTTTTGGGTAAGTTATAAGCAGTTCTTTCTGGTTAGCAATTGGAAACAAGGAAATCAGAAGGAAATAATATGCATCTCCACACATACTGTGCCTTATAACATGTCCATCTGTCAGTTTATAGTCCAGTTCCTGTATCTATGAGATAACCCATATTTCCTCTTAAATATTATAGTGGTGGAAATATAGCAGTGTACAGCAGTGCATTTAGTAAGAAATCAAACTGACTCTCACAGATAATAACACACTCACACAGTCCAGATGTGTCTACTGTAAAAGTTTCTCACTCGCGCCAGTTCTCAGTCTACAGTGTCTTTCCAGAGCAGATGCAGGAGCAACTTTCAAGTGTGCACAAAAAGAATCAAATAGACGGTGGAGACCACACAAAAACCACAGATCACAACAGCATGAGTCTCGGTGCTCTGACTGACAGTATGATTGCTTCTCTTCACCCATGTTACAAATGTTATCTGCTGGCCCACGTCAACGGTTTGCTGCCTGTTGTTACAGTCCTCAAATACATACTGTTGCATCAGCTGTCACGCCTGTTTGTGAATAAATGACAATTGTAGCAATTATATAAAATAGGTTGTCAACGCATACAGACAGAATTCAGGTTTCTGCTCTCCATCTTGTCGCAAGAAAATCGCTTTTCTGCAACAAACACACGTTTATATCACCAGGTTTAGTTTCAACACACACTGAATTCACACTGCACATAAATCTGAAACAAAGAAAGGTAGATAAACACACTGAGTAAAGTGGGAATTTGAGGTGAAAATGAGGTGAAAATGTCACCTTTATTAGAGCCCAACACTGACTAGAGATACAACATAATGAACATTAAACGATGTTCTGATTGAGTGCACTCACTAAACTGAGGCAGAGTGTATGTATTGGATCAGACACACATGTGGTTTACAGCACACGCAAATGAACTGTCAATATATCTTTTAGCTCAGTTTAAGTCCTGGAAATATTTTATGTTTAGGGTCTGTGTTAATCTGCATGAGGTTTGTATTGTGAACCGTTAGTGATGTTGTGTGAGGATGAAAGCAATCTCGGTTATACGTGTTGTGTTTTTGGTGTGTCTGTTGGGATTTTTCAGAACATCTGTATCTGGCCTCTGGTTACTGAGACGCTGCAGGAAACCCAACAGCATTAAATATTAAACCATGAGTTTTTTATAATTAAACTTGTGAAGTTGTAAGTCTGTTGGGGAGGTTGTGGAGTTTTGGGGGAGTCGCTGTGTGTGTGCTTTGGTTTATATTGGATCCCCTACAGGCTGAATCTTGTAATGAGGTTAATTAGCAGATTTAAAGATATGATCCACACGCGCATGTTAATGGAGATGAGCTCCAGCACTCCATGTTTGGATGGATTTCTGTCGAGAGACCTACACTCAGATGTTGTCTGTTTCTCTCTCTACATGCGCACACGCGCATGCACATGCACATACACGCATGCACATGCACACACACTTATCTATCTAAATAGGGAAATTCATTCTATTGTTTTTAAACACAGTTTGTTAGAAACAGAGAACGTACCCAAAAAGAAGGTTTTGCTGAGACTCATCAGGCTTTGCTGAGTTTACCCACAGTAAACTCACACACACACACACTCAAAAACATATAGCTTAAAAAACCTGCTCATCTGAAATATTGGTGATTTTATTTAGCTGTGTATGATGCACTTACACCAGCAGAGACTAAATAAGCTTTATAAGCTTTCCTGTAGCTCAGTGGTT
>JAZGTJ010008200.1:5198-21413 GCA_036877575.1 Botia almorhae | reverse complement strand
TAATCCATTTCACAGCAATTAGCGGCTATTTTACAGGATTTTATTGGCAACTTTTTTGCCAGTAAATTAATGTAAATTCTACAGTATGTTCTTTACAGTGCAGCTTGTGTGTGTGGAGAAGCGCTTCACTCACACAATATTATAAGCAGATATAGTCACATCACACTGTGTTCTTACTGCACAGCTCTTCTCTTCTGCAGACCTCTATCTGTGTGTGTGTCACATCACACTGTGTTCTTACTGCACAGCTCTTCTCTTCTGCAGACCTCTATCTGTGTGTGTGTCACATCACACTGTGTTCTTACTGCACAGCTCTTCTCTTCTGCAGACCTCTATCTGTGTGTGTGTCACATCACACTGTGTTCTTACTGCACAGCTCTTCTCTTCTGCAGACCTCTAGATCACGAGTGGTCACAGGCTTTCTCACAGCACTGGCTTTATGGCTCTGATCTCCCTCTCACACAGAATCAAGGTCTTTCCTGACTGCGGGCTTCAGTAATGGCCACTGCCTCGACTTCCTGTGGTTCTGCCCTGTCAACAGAAATCTGTCAGGGACTCATCAAGTTGGAGAAGGAAGCGTGTGATTACAGAGAAACAAGGAAACTCTGGTGGAGAAACTCTGCAGTACATTCCTATAACTTAATGATGTGGAGATATATGGAGATTATTGTCATTTCAACCACATACAAATATATAGTGAAACAACACTTCTCCAGACCAAGATGCTGAACACTGAACATCAGACACACAAGGACGACATCATTTAAACATAATATATACATAAATTGTACAAGTGCTCAATTCCAGCATTTTCATGTAGGTAAATAATGTTCTCACAATCATCCAATGGCAGAAAAACACATTAACAGGGGCAACAATGAGGGCAAATCCACACACGATGGATGTTAACAACAAAAATGCCAACAAGCAAATTAGCAAACGGATCCACATAAGACAGAAACCCAAGCAGAACAGCCCAGCTTGAGCTTCAGATATTCCCCAAGACAATCACCACAGCACTTCTGCAAACATCTCACAGTCAAACTCTTGCTGTTCATTTGTTCTTTTCATTAACTCGCCTCAACGTGTACTTCAGCAGACCTGTTTTACGTGACATTATTTTCTGTGCAAAGCTGAACAGAATTTTATCATATTTCAGAGCTGTAAATCTTTTTCAACACATGCCCTTGGGCTGCCTCATTATTTCAAAGGAAATATAACTGCCTGTGATATGGATTTACCCACAATCCACTGAATCAATAAAACAAGAGGAAATTATGACAGTCTCATAAGTGTGGATGCCTGCGGAGCTGAATCACATTTCCTTACATATCAGACAATGTAAACAATGTGTCAAAATGGACTCAGTAATACTGTACTCAGACATGACCTTTAGTGACAGCCTTAAATAATGCTATATAACATTACATTCTACTATATTACACTGATATATTTCCCCCATGAAGATCGCCTTTACTTGTGCTGCTTGAGTGGAAACAGAATCTGTATCATATGTTCTTTGACTCCACAAGGTTCATAGCAAAAGACTTTACATTTATTTATTGATTTCCTCAAGCTCCACCATGTGTAGACCTGTGCCACATCAGATTTCATGTGGAGAACCAATGACAACATAAATTATGGGACACAACTGCTTCACACATCAGCAATGACGAGACTATGTATCAGCTGTGTGTATCTTTCATTACGTTCTGAGTCTGTGATTTGTCTAACAATGTGCATGATTAAAGAAATCTCTCTGACCCTCCAGTAATCTGGTCACGGCTACCTGAAGTCTACAATGAGTCAAATATTTATCTTGGAGCCACACTACATTTCATTAAAGCCTTTTTCTGTTCTCTTTTCTCTAAATTTATGCCAGTGTCTGTGTGCCAGGGGTGGCACATATTGATACTGATGCAAAAACACACACAGGAAAGGAAAAGGTCAGTGCATAGAGACTTGATCCAGTTTTTGAAAGCACACACCTTCTGTCAGCCAATCCGGGGTGTGTTTTAAATGGTTAATCAATGGTTTCCTTTAAACGGGCAAAAGCATGAAAAGCTTTACTGCTTGATGTTTAAAATGTGCTTTTGACTCGAGGATCTTTAACCTTACGATTCGTTCCTCAGAAATCAGTTTTTATGTACTGACCCATGTTTCCTCCCACTGGAGGACAGCACACAACACACTTTGTTTTGTCTCATACTGACCAGACATTTACCTCTTGTTCCCCGCAGTGGAAATGGATTTTAGGAGGGCGACGGATCATACCTCACATTCTCGGGAGCCAGAGATGGTGTAGGTACATGGTCCCGTCCCATTGACCAGAACGTCCATGGTCTCAGAGTTTGTGGGTTTGTAGTCCACATAATATTCCTGAAGCGAAGAGCTGAGCGTTCGCTCCGTCTTTCGGACCTTTTTCCGGCGTTTTCTCATCATAGAGTGCTGCTGAAGCTGCTTCATGCTGCTGGGGTAACGCTTCCAGGAGACATAAATCACCAGCAGGATCATAGCCACAGACAGGAAGAGGGCCACACTTCCAGCTATTATCTTATGGAAAGAAACATGCTCAAAGTCCTGCTCAGGGGCAGGCGGGACCTTGACAGTTGGGGACCGAGCAACAGGACTGTTGCGTGTTATCTTCTCATTCACCCTAAACATAGTGGGCAGGGGCAGACGTCCAGGTTTGGATGGGGAGTTTGCAGTGGAGGACATGAGAAAGTAAGGAGTGGGTGTTATCTTACAGAATCCATACGTCTCAACAGCCTCGATTACTTTCTCACCCTGAACCTCCTTTGGTCCAGCACAAATCATGGTGGTCTCCTTGTTCCCCTTGAAGTTCCTGAGCCACACCACAAGGGGGCACAAGCTGGAACCGCATTCCCAAATATTACCCGCAAGACTGATTGTGGTAAGAGAGATCCAAGCTGCTATGACCTCTTGAGACACATTGCTGAGCTTATTGGAGTCCAGATTAAGAGTCTGTAAATTAGGGAGACAGTGGAAGATGCTTGAATTCAACACCTGCAGGTCATTCCCAGAGAGATCCAGCTTTTGCAGAGAGGTCCAGGTCCATGTAATTCCCTGCGTTATTGACTTTATCCGATTCCATTGCAGATACAAAGCCCGGAGATTGTTCAGCCGTGGGAAATGAGAAAAATTGATCTTTGAGAATTGGTTGTGCTCCAAGTGTAACTCGGTCAGTTTGAGAAGCCCAGCAAACGCATTACGGGTGAGACTCCTCAGTCGATTGTAGCCCAGATCCAGAAACTCGAGGTTTCGACAATCCTGAAACACTCGCATGGGAACCATCTTCAGGGAATTCGATCTAACGTGAAGACTCAACAGTTTGCGCAAACCCTGGAACTGATTAGGCTGCAGAACTTGCAATTTGTTGTAGGAGAGGTCCAGATTGCGCAGGTTGGGAATTGAATGAAACGTGCTGTTTTCCAAATGTGTGATCTTGTTGGAGCTGAGGATCAACTCCTTCAGTCGGCGAACACCCTGAAACGCTTGTCTGTCCACAGTGGTGATGTAGTTGTGGTCCAGGTACAGCCAAACCAGCTGGCTCAGGCTGGCAAACTGATCCGCTCTGAGATTCACCAAGCTGTTGTAACGCAGAGACAGTCCCTGGCAACCCACCAGCACGTTCTTCGGCACATCACGGAAGGCATTGGACTCACAATACACTATTTTGCCATCACATCGGCAGCTTCTGGGACATGGTTTCTCTCGGACTCTGCCCTGGGAAGCCAGCAGCCAGACCTGCGCCAGCAGCGTCATCATAAACCAGCGTGACTTCACCAGCGATCCTGCATCAAACACAAGAAGAAGAGTAAGACACAATTCTGTAAGTTTAATGTGAAAATCAGGTATTAATAAATACCTCAGTTGTCCTCTTACACAGTTTATATGAAGCTATCAAATGACCTAATAAATGTTTCTTTTACTGAATGAGTTCCTGTACAATAATTACAAATGAGCACCAAATATACACCGTTACCTTAGCAACAAATAAAACTAAACAGACAACGGTAATGTTATTAAAATAAGGCATTTCAAAACTGCACCTCTTTCTTACGAACACAATCACAACAACATATAAAGAAAATGCAAAACCTCCAAACAACAGAACTTCTGTTTCAATCACCTTAAGCTGCAGATGATAAACAAAGCAGCTCAATAATAAAGAAGAGTGAACACTAAGTGACGGCTGTATATTCATGTGATTGTTCCGTTCTTTAAAGCATGAGGGCAGAATCAAACATCTGCTGCTGAAAATCACACAAGCTCTAATTAACTAGGTCGCATCTAACAGTGCCCAAAAAACTCGTCATGTAAGAACAATGTTTCTAATACATGAAATCACACATGGACCGTTGCCAATCACTGAAGACTGACGGTGGACATGTTTCTATGTTGGCGGGTTCAGTGTGTCTCTGTATTTTAATATCTAATGAGCTTCTGTGTCAGGCTAAGCAGGTACAGATGTCTGCAGGATCATGGTGTGCCACAGTTCTTCAGGCAGATCTTCTCTCTGCCTTTCTTATCTCGAGTGTCTAGCACAATGGTTTCCCATATGAACCTTATTCATATTACAACTGAATATATAAAAGTAATGATATAAATCTACTGATGAGCAGCTGTGTGTTTAACTCATCCAGCCCGAACGCTGTTTACTGGCCTCTAGATCTAATCTAAACATTTTGTAGGTCAATCGAATGAAATCAGCTAATGTAATAGTCCTGAAGATGCAGCGTGGGCCTGCAGAACAACCTGTTATCTTCAGCACCATCAGTTCAGTGCAGCGTTGCAAACTGCCTTTGAATTCCTTTTAAATAATGAGAAACGAACCCAGTCCCTAATCCCTTCCTGAGGAGTCTGAAGTAGATCTGTTAGTGTAAAGTAACAGGGCTTTATGGTTAGACAAGTTTACTGGTCTATTTCCTACCACAAGTCTTCCTGTGACTTCCTGTCACCAGTGCTTGTAAATCCACAGTACATGAGAACAGCACTACATACAGTCTTGTTTAAGCTTTGGAAACACATATTCTGTTTACATTTGGATTGTACAATCAGAATTCCTAAATATGTGTCTCTGTTTCCAAGCTGTGAGGAGAAGAAGGTAATTGCCAGTGATTATATTATATATGAGTACACTTAAAAAACAGAACAACTTTAATTATATGTATAAAAGCTACATTAAACACTACACACTCAGGATATATAGATTCCACACACAGTAAATGTATGTGTTTCTACAATACTGTCTTTGGTCTTTATTCAGGTTAATATACAGAATTTAAGTGTTTAATTTTGTCCAGCATGTCACTCGGGAGAAGCAGAGCAGCACAATGAGAAAAAGAGGGTTAATCAATTTAATTGTGATATTACCAGCTACCCAGAACACCTTGGGCAAGATCACAGTGAGATATGCACAGGTGTGCACAGGTGTGCACGGACACAGCTGCACAGCCCAACTGGGTTTGTATGCACATTCTCAAAGTTTTAATTAACTCGCACATTTGTAATGGCTATGCCCCTCCCTCTCATGAGTCACTAAATCCAGAAATGTCACATTTAATTTGTCTTTCTCTCTGTGCATATACATAAATGCATAACTGCATCCTGGCCTGCTCCAGCTACCTGCTGTCCATTCATCATGATAAAGGATGCTCACCAACACACAGTCAAACAGCTTGTGTAAACCAGCTCATTCATCATGTCACCAACATTCAAACACGACCACATCCTGCCCTCAGGCCAGTTTCTGCAAACCTTTCTTCTAATAGAGCCAAATGCACTTACTGGATACCCACGGGAGAAAAATCTAAATTAGATCCTTTTAATATCTTAATTGTTTCCATCAGACAGCAATAAAATGAAATGGAGAGCAATTGGAAACTGCTGCTGAACTTCCTGTTTGTCAGATTCTGCTCCTGAGAAAAACTTCCCTCATGTCTCCTCTGAGTCTCATAAGAGACTCAGTTTCTCAAACTGTGATCCACTTTTGTCTTCATTTCCCACGTTATAAACAGCAACATCTGATCAACACAATTATCCTCTGGGTGAAGTATAATAAATACTGTATACAGTACATTGGAACATTACTTTCTTTCTCATGCAAGTTCCTTCTTTTAACACAATATAATAAAAGCATAAATCATACACAACATCAAAAAACACGTCATCAAACGATTAGACGACAAGTCATCATCAGAAGCCTGCAGAAAACATCACAGTAACAGTGGGCATCTCAAAGTTAATCCCATCTGTGATTCGTTTCTGAGTGAGCAGGAAGAAAACAATCCCAAACAACAGTGCTAATATCATACAAATATAATCTGACAGAAACCTGAACCACTCCAGCATAATCCTGTCACCCCTGACAACAAAGGTTGTATCTGAGAATCCACCTTCACAGTTTAGCCAATCAAAACAGAGAGCAGATACAGCCACTTCCTGTGTCCATTCACTGACAGAGTTTCTATGTCTCTCACATTTATCTGTTTTGACAGCAGATCATTTCATGGGAAAAGCTCTTGGGCATTTAATAAGAGACACTTTATATGTCCAGCTGCCTTTCATTTGCTGAGGTAATGTGAGACGGGTAGATAAAGAGGAGGGCAGGGTGTTCAGGGGAATTAGTTTCGGGGTCTTATCTCTTCTGTACTGTCGTAATATCACAGTTATGTGTTTAATGGGAAGCTGACAGTAAGAACTGGTTAAATCTGGCTAATATTATGGCAGCTAGATAATGTATTCACAGTGTATAAAAATGTGTAAAAACTGCAGACATGCACATTTCACCCAAATATACATCAGATATAAACACAATTTGCATAAACAGGTGAAGGTCATTTCTCAGAAAGGTTAGCGACTGCTCTAGAAGAGGTTGTAAACGCAGATGTTATGTAATTCTGGAAACAGTTTATACTGGTTATATATACATGTTATACCTTATCATCACTGTACATTCCCTTCCTTATTCGCTTAAGGCAATTCACAGCAGGTATTTTACCAGAATGTAATATTATGAAGTCATCCGTCCTGTAAATGATTTTTCCATGCACGCTTCAGTATGCAGGGTGGCCACTGATGGGGGCGTTACTTTGTTTTTTAATGCTTTACTATAATTTCATTCACCGAGAGAGAGGATGTTGTCCGGCACACGGGTACTGTGTAATCTCTGCACCTGATACAGAACAGAAGAATCACTCACCGTCTCAGAGTCGAATCACAGCAGCAAAACAACACATGCGATTTCAGCCTGTTGATCATATAATAGATCATATAATACATGCACAAGCAAAGCCTGCTGTATTTCCTGTACATTCAGCTTCCGTATGACGTCTGCACAGGTATGCATGCTGAAAATTGTCGCGCAGCCATCACGATGCCTGATTTATATGCTTTAAACATCATCTTATCATATAACAATCATCTTATCATGTAATTCTAACAGCCGCGCTATTTTGGAAATCTCTGATAGATCTTATATTATTACAAAACTGCCAACAGTGTCCAAACAGCGAAAAGCACCACAGAAAACGAACCCGATGTCAAAACAGATCAACTTAGTTAAAGCCATGCGAATAAATGGAGACATACCCATCTCTGCGTAACTCTCCAGCAGCTTTTAAAGACCTCTGATGTGTGCTTCCCGGTCCCTCATGTCTTTAAACACACACAGAAAGCAGCACCTGTGCAGCGCTGTGTGGAGGCTGAGGAAACTCCGGCAGCAGAGCTTATTTCAATCCCGCAGCTGCGCCATTAAGCAACATGTCCAAGTGAAGACCGGCGAAACCGTACAAGCTCTTCCCTGCAAAAAATACAACCGCTGACATTAGCTTAAGAGAACGAGCCGGAAGACATTTCCAGAGCGCATGTGTCAGTTATATCCGTTACACTGAAATCTCCACTCGGTTGAAAAGTTTGGAGAGATGTGCACAAAAGCGCGCCATCGGATGTTCGCCAAGATGCGCAGCTATAAAGATGCGCCAGAAAAACGCATGCCAACAACTCTTTCCGTCCTGTGGGCTGGAGATGGAAAGCAGTGCTCGGAGTGAGTGATGTATTCCAGATATCTGCTGGTCTCTGAGGAGCTCAGAAACCGCTGTGAGCCACAGTTAGATCGCTATTCGTTCCTCAAACATCTGCCACAAGAAAGATTTTTAAGAGGACTGTGAGTGTGTGTGTGGTTGCACTCAGTACTGGTGCAGTCACGCTTAACCTCCCTCTAAATGCGCGATGCGTCGGGTGAGAAGGTAACGACATGCGCCGCCTCCATCAGATCAGCGGCCGGTAACGCTTCCACTGAATGACGACATCAATTATTATTATTATGCAGTAATTACAGTTATGGGGTAAATGATTAGTTATGTGCTCTACAGTTAGAGGTGTACAGTTTAACGTATCTAATATTGAGGAAGTGTGCAGCCTGTGTTCTGTAACGCTTCTTTTAAATACATCAAGACTGATGCTAAAAATAACTGTAAGGAATTAAAGAAGTCATATCTTAAATCTCAAATTAAACCGGTGGTTGCCGTGTGTAAACATTAAATACTGTATTGTCGGTACAGTCTATTACAGCGCGATAGCAAAGTCAGGAAACTCTCTAAGAGTCTCCTGTAGACATTTCAGTGAGTCTCTTACTGGCGCGGCTGTATCAGTCACGCATGTTTTCACTGGTGTGTTCTGAGCGCAGGTGTACGAGCCGTTTCATTCATCTCAATTCAATCTACACAAGTCACTCTCCAGGTGCATTGTGGGATTGAAAGCGACTGGCGTTCACTCAGGACTGGGTTGATCTCTTACTCTACATTAAAAATATACAGTTATTTCTAAACAACTGACATTTACTAACGCTTGATTGCAAAATATGTTTGTCTACATTGGCTTATTTTGTTACATTGACATCAGTGTTGTGTTGTTTGTACAGTAGAGGGGGCACAGATTAATGTTTAACATGTGAGAAACACAGACACTTAACAACACTGATCAAATACTGTTAGCCCCACAACCTTGTTCAAACAAATTGTCCAAATGCTTGGAGGTCGCTGTTAATTTAAATAAACTGTCATATGCAGGCATTAGTCTAAACGGATGAAAACTATTGCAAGGCAACACTGAAGATGAAAAATGTGCAGATGGTCTTGATTCCCATTAAAACATTTTTAGAACAGAGTAAAATACAAGTGATTAGCTCCTCTGGATGTGAATGTTTCTCTGGAGTGGTTATTGGTTTACGTAAGCGACCCAAATCAGTTTGAAAGCTCTGTTAACAGCATCACTCCCACCTTATGAACGAGTTCATGAATGAACAGAGAAAGTTTCAAGAGAATCTGACCTCCTAATATCAAAGTCAACAACATGATTTCTGAAGTGGCTGCCTCTATCTGCTCTGTACACTCTGCATAATTACAGATAATGGACGCTGGAGCTCATATCTGTAACACTGCAGCTGGTCCCTGGCTGAGAATCACCAGTCATGTCCATCCTGCCACTCACTGGAGAGATGCTGTCCATCACTGCAGGAGAAACAGATGATCAGAGACAGTCAGACAACAGCAGGTTCATGCATCTATGAAATAGACATTCAGACTCAGTCTAGCTCATCTCTGTAGTGATGATGTGCGCTGGACACACTGCAGTGACGCATGGAAACCAATGCAAACCAGAACCAAATCCTGATGAGAGGCTGGCACAAAGAAATCCATTCATAAAAACCTGTTTGAGAAATACAGGAACATATTCACAATACAGAAACTTAAACTAGACTAATCAGTGTCAGAAATACACCAGTTAGATCAAATGGACTCCCTAACAGCCAATGATGGTAAAACTCATTATGAGTGTAATTAAATAAAATGGAAAACTGAATGAATGTTTTAGTGTTCACACTCCTCTGACAGACAGAATGTTTTCTGACAGATAATATTGCATCAGATGTGTGATTAAACTCTTACTCTGACCTATTCAGCTCAACTCGAATCAGCTTTTAGCATCAATGTGACACAATCATTTCATGAACTGCAAACACTTCATAGTTAACCAGAAAACTAATTAACCTTTTTGTACTTAAAAGGATGTTAGTTAAGCTCCACTACCAGTCACCCATAGCAACCAGCATTAATTACCAAAGACACGTGTTGACTTGTAATGGGCTGCAAATTATACTGGAAGGTACTAAAGAAATGTTCTCTTTTGGCTTCTTGAACAAGTGTTTTCCACTTAAAATCATTGTGCTGTCAATTTAATGGTGTTACAAAAGAGGAGCTGCGGAGGTCAGCCATCAGCTTCTTTTTTATCTCAAATGATGTTACAAAAGCACAAAAAGGATCCATTAGACGGAATGGCTGTACGCTGTTGAATATGAAATGCCTTCTTATCATCCTTGTAATTTAGTCAAGAGACACTGTAACAATGAACGTACAGCTAAACGCTTTCAGACTTGGAAGGAAACGCTTGTTTGTTAAGCAGGATTTCAGACAGAATGAAATGAGTGCTGTGAGGTGACAGTTGCTCAATTCTTGTTTTACACGTTCATTTACTAAATTATCAAACGGCTCTGTTTGTTCCTGGTTTAAGGTCCGACATCTGGTATAAACGATCATTGATTTTAATGAAACTAGCACGCAAAACTCACTCTGGATAAACCTGCGCCATTTCTGTCCCGCTGTGTTATCTGTGTTTATATATGCCTGACAAGTAAACGCCAAAATAAGGCTGTGCACAGCAGACACGGCATCCGGCGTGACAGCCATTTAACCCTCGTGCAGTATGGGCTAAGAGAACAGGAGGAAACATTCGGCTCATGTTCCAGTGTAAAGATAGCTGTGGAATATGAACAGTGTGTAATGTTTTCCCAAACATTTACAGAGACCTGAGCCCAGAATACAATAAAACTCACAGACTGGGTACAAATAAATACACATAAGTAGTACAATTTTCTGCAGACTGAACACTTTTAATATTAATCTAATGTTAATATTAATTAAAAGTCATCAATCATGAATCTAAACCTCAGATTGTCAGATACGTGGTGCTGAATCAGCTATAGCTCCGTCTGTCATTCATCATTATGATCTATTCATGCTACTGTTGTTCATGTCATAAAATCAATAAAAGTGGCAGTAAGTTTAAAATAAAGCACAGAAGTATCACCCCCATCAGGATTAATGTTGTGTGAACATGAACATATGCCCTCCTGAACTCACCGGCTTTGCTGATTTCTTGTGTAGCTTCTAAACATCGTGGGTTATTTAGTGATTCTGCATCATGTGTCTATTCCACTGACCTCTGGAAGTCATCCAGCTGCTCAGAGATAATTAGATCCTTCAATCTATTAGATCCTCTTACAGTCCCTCGCTTATTCATCAACATGTGCTCTGACATCACCAATGATCTGTGTCAGCCAATACACTGAATCAGTAACATTGAAACATGTTTGAGTATTTGCAGTTTCATTTACTTTAGTCTTTAAAGCAGTTATAAACTGACCATATGTTAAATGTTTCTGCATTGACTTTCAAATGAGTCTCTTTGCAGTTATTGGGGGGTGACATGTTTACGTGCCCCCAGAGCAGCTTTATAACCCGGGTGAGGATTGGCAGAGTCTTAGCACAAAGAACTGGTAATACATGTAGATTTGGCGGTAGGGATCTTTTCTTCATTGGTGCAGTGTTCAGATAGGGCACACCTGCTCGCATCAGGCAGATTTATCGTCTCTGTAGACTCATGCTAATTACACCCGCTGATACATCAATGGGGATTGATTTAGCTTTGCTCCATAAAGCACAAAAAGCCCTTTTAATCATTTCCTCATCTACCTCAATCGGAGGACCACAGTCCTCAACAAGACCACAGGAATGAGGTAGAACATTTCCAGAGCAATCCCACCGCTGCTCCTGGACTCATTAGAGGTGTCACATCACTGCTTACATTGTTTATCTACAACATTCCCATGATGCAGAGGGTTTGTTATGTAATGCTCCTGCTGTCTTCTTTAAGAAGTGTCCCTCAAATCAGAGCATCATTCTTCTATATCAAAAGAAATGACAGACAGACAGGCAGACAGACAGACGGGTAGGTACAGTAGGTACTGTAATTACAATCCTAATCAATAATCACCATCCTCATCATATTAATCAGATAAAAACTAGTAAATATAAAGGTGTTGTTTTTTAAGTTATTAAAATTTATAATGATAATGAATCTCGTTCCCCTGATTATTATGACTATTGAAACTACTCATTATTGTAATGATAATTCTCCAATTTTATTGATTTTTTGAAACAGGCAGTTTTTAAAGAGCATCGTGCATATGAATATAACTGTACCATTACTGATTTGATCTTTTTCAGATTTGACTGTTACTTAATCGTATTCAATTATCTTATTATTATTAATTGACAACACTCAAGGTTTTATCTGGTTTAAAATAAACTACTGTTCAATTTATTGCATTGAGTCCTATAATCCGAATTAAAAAGTGTGCATTTAAACAAAATTTTTGCCATAACTTCGTCCAGTCAAATGTGAAATACACCTCGCCATTATTCAGCCATCAGAACTGTAACTGATGCAATATGTGCGACAGCTGCAAGATCCACAAAAATCTGCTCAGTGAGGTGCAGAATACAGTACACTCCAGCCTCACATTTATCATGATTTCTGAAGCGTGTTCTCTAAAAAATAATAACTCACACAACTTGTCTCATGACATTTCACTGAAGTCATCATCATCGCTTTTATGATTTACCTTTACCTTAATAATTACAGTGTTTGGATGCAGTCAAAGCAGACCTCATAACTTCATGTTCTGCACCATAAAACAACGTTAATCTTGCTGCAAAGGCTCATTATTGAGCATCAAAGCTTGTGGCACGGTATCGCTGGCTGATAATTGTGTTTGCTGCGTGGACTCAGTAAAGGGTGTCTGCTGCAGTGTGCTGGGATGCAGAAGAATTAGTTTTCTCCCCTGTGGCCATGATATGTCAGCTTTTGTGTGCTTTTTAAATAAGGAGTGTGAAAGTGAGAAATGTTAGTCTGGCGAGTGTGTGGTCATCAGGAACGGGCTGGTAACACACTGTGGGGAGCTGCATGTTTTTAAGCGGCTCTCTGGAGTTTCTGTTGGTTGCATAACTCCCTGCGGCAGTGCAGTATTGAGCAGGTAAAAGAAGCTGCATGAAATACTGCGGTGAGTGTGCCTGCATTAATAAGGTTCACTTCTGGAAATTGCAAACAGTATTTGCTAAAATCAACAAGCTGTTTAAAATTGTTTTCTTCCTGAAGCTGTGGCGAGAGACACGACAGATAGAGACCTGATTAGGAACATGTCTGTGGCCCAGTGACATCTTGGGATTGCTGTGAAAAGTATGAACTGTGAAAAGTGGAACTTTTAGTTTAGCTGCTACAGTTTTATAGTAGAAAACAACCCTGTATGAACCTTTAGACGTAGCTAGTGCTGGTTAATGGATGTTCTTTTAAACAGTTTTCTTTGTTAGCGTTTTATGTGCTTCATTTTAAAAGCAAGTTTGAAAACAAGTGGCCAAAACAAAGACAGTAATGCAACCTCAAAACATCTTTCTCTCCATTTGGTTGCTCCAGTTCATCTCCTTAATAGCACTGGACATTCATTTTCTTCATTATTTCTACACTATTAGTGAAGAAATATATTTTGTGACCTGAAACATTGATTATAGAGTAAATATAACATCAACAATGTGTTTGTTTTACCAACAATTCTCTTCCCTTGTCTTATTTATATTCCTAAAACAATCTAGCTGCAATGCTTTTATGAACTTATGAAATCCATCATCTGTTTTTGTGGCATTAAGCAGTGTGTCTGTACTCCTGTCACATTAACAGCTGGGGCTCTCCAAACATGAACCGTCATTTGGCCTGTAAACGTCCCATCAGGTCTCCTGCAGAGAGCTGTGGATCCTCCTGCTGGATGACAGTGTCTGAATATCATCTGTCACACACATATATTTACAGCTCTGACCTGCATTCTCTCATGCTTCATATATGACTCTTCAATCTGCTGATATCTTCACAGGTTCCAATATTAATTATTGTTCGTACAGCTGATGCCTGAACTACAGACAGTATGGTTGTGATGTTTCATGTCATATAATCACATTTATTTGATGACCCTCAGTGTAACTAAGATTATTCTGGAAGTGACTAAAATTAAACTGAAATGTGGTCAGAAAAGGATTCAATAAATGTTTCTTCTCTGTTTTATTTTATCTTTTCCACGGTTAACTACGTAAATAGGACATTTAACGTCTTAATACCTTATGAAAAATTTTGCTTTTTGGATGTCTAGACATTTTCAGTGAAATACAAAACAAAGATACTGATCAGCTGTGTGCAGTTCTGACAGCTACACTGATTCAGAGAGCGAGTTTCTTAAAGCATCATCTGTCCTTGAACTGACGCATCCATCACTGCAGAAAGTGCTTGTGTGTGGAGAAAGAAGTGACCTCACAGCACAGTGTAAACTCTGGCTCCTCCCCCCCTGTCCACAGTGAAACGTTCAGCCTGTCATTAATTCTTATTAAGTGTCAGCTGAAGGACCAATTACACACGGACCGCATTATACACCTCATATCTCTGCTGTGTTTGACTGTTCATCTCCAAAACCAAGAACATGTGAGGACTGTGATAAAGGGTAAAGCCTTTGTCCCACACACTGTTTTGAATAAGTGTTGTCCCAGGCTCACCTGCAGTTACTGCAGGGGAAATACATATGATCTATCAAATTTCATTCCTCGTTTAAGTTTGCTGAAGCAGAAGCCTCTTCATTCACAGTTACACTGAGATAACAGCCGTTGACGGCAATTACAGATGATATGAGTCTTCATTCTAAGGTAATTTGTGTGAGTTGTATTGTAAGCTGTACTCTGCAGGACAAGTGCATGTTTCAGGATGAAGAAAATGAATTTACTTTTCCTGCGTATGAGCCAATGAGAGATATTTATCAGACATTTAGCAAAGGCTTTCCTTCAGATCATGAGTTTAGTCAGTCATTAATTCAGTGGTCAGAAGCTATGAAATACACCACTAGAGAACTGCAGTTCTTCACTTTGTGCTCACAGTCTCATGTGATGATTTATTTGAATGTTTTTATAAATAATACACATAAACAACATACTTTGTATATCTGTAGGCAAGACCTGTATATGAAATATGCAGCAAGTGTCTTAAAACTGCTGATCTCATTTTTCTTCATGCATCGCAAAACTGAGCTTTCCTGTTCAGCTTTATTCTTGTCTCCAGTCTCCAGCTCTTGTACACTTGTACACACTACACAATGTGTGACAAATGACTTGCGATGTTTTTGTGAGCTGCTTTAGATAAAAATGGCTGCTAAATGACTAAACATAAACGCATCATGAACTTTAAGCTTCGCGATTATAAGATAAGTAGTTTCTGTTCTCTCTGTAAGTGAATTGTTGCCTGCAGCTGTCTTTAGTCTTTAAAGGTGAAATGTGTAAAACTGAATGCAAAGGTACTGTACTGTACTGAACTGTACTGTACTGTAAGTAACTGATAAACCACGAGGTTGTGAAAGTTTAAAGCTGGTTCGTGTGTTATGTGTGCACCCTCTAGTGTACGAGCAGCACAATGCTAACGTCAGTCTAATCAATAATATACATTCAATTGTGTGTTCATATATTCATCATTTATAAATAACTGGTTTCTCTTTTTATTACCTGCAGCACTCTTGCAGCACACCTGCAGCACACCGCTTACCGCACGGAGCGTCGCGTCACTCCCACAATCCACCTCGACAGCGTGACGCTCCGTTACCGTAGAAACAATTTAAAAACGCTCGCGCCCCTTTAATCATAACGCGCTACTGGAAACGTACAATTATTAAAACAAACATCATAAAGCTATGTGAGTTTACTCACATGATTAATATATTAGTATTTTATTCAAAGTTATATTATTATTATTTTGTGAAATAACCTGTTTGATAAAGTGTTAAATGTGTTGTTTTTTTTACTATATACAGTTTTGTATAATATATGATGTATTAATACAGTGTACTATGTATGGCTGTATGTGTGTAAGAGCACAGAGAGAGAGAGAGAGAGAGAGAGAGATGGGCTACAGGAGGTTTACAGTTTATGAAGTGCTGCTACAGGGAAAAAGAGAACTGTTCTAACAGATTTAATAAAAGGACGTGTACAGACA
>JAZGTJ010008199.1:0-21414 GCA_036877575.1 Botia almorhae | reverse complement strand
TTTAGCAGTGTTTTTGATCTGTTACATGCTATCTGCTAACAGAACAGAAATATACATTTCATTTAATAACCAAAATATCTTAGTGACTAGAAACTGTTTAACAGTACAGTATGTGTGGCTGATATTGTTTTTTTTAATCACCATGCGAAGGCAAAAATAGATTATCCTCACTAGAATATTATGTCTATTTATATGTGGACGTGACAAACAGATTTGGGCTAAATACAAAAGATAGTGTATTCTAAAATACGCTGTTTTACAGATTCAAAGCCCTGGCATCAACTGGAGGCAGAAGCGTTCAGTTAGCATGTGAATGGTGAGTTTCCTTAATTATGACGTAACACTTTATCGCTATTTCTTTGTTTGCCTGCAGAGTAAACCGCTTCTGTTCTTAAGGGATGTTACTGCCCTCTAGTGGTATCTTAGATTTATTTTCAATTATGTTCAAGGCATAGCTGTAGTATGTGATCTTGTGTTGGTCTTGGTAGGCTTTTCTCCCATTTGGACGACCCTTTTCTGGACGACTCTTTACCTAGAGAGTATGTGCTGTATCTGCGCCCCAGTGGACCTTTACAAAACCAGCTTTCTCATTTCTGGCAGCAGACTCGCTTAACCTGTGGCAAGAACAAAGCTCACAACATATTTCCACACATCACACTCTGCCAGTTCTTTATGGTGAGCCACGATTTCTCATTTAATCTGGGTATTAAGATACCGCAACAATTGACCATATGTTGCATCACAAAATCTTACAAGCTCCAATTTTTATGTTTTTTAACTGTGCAGCAGCATGTTACCAGATCAAGGGCAGCGATGCATTTTACTCTTCTTCGTTTTGTCTGTTTGTAGTGCTCAGACAATAAACTCTCGGCCCTGTGTGAAGCTCTACAGTCCACAGTGAATCAGTGGAGAGGGCGATTTCCCAGCACGCTGCCCCTGGAGCTTTACAGCTCCACTAACTTCATAGGCCTCTTTGTGGAGGAGCAGGTGGCTGAGGCGCTGAGAAAGTTCGCGGTGGACTTTGCAACGGAGGCTGCCACTAAAGCTGGTGGGGAAGCGTGATTAGAGCATTTGTCACAGATGGTGTTTGCCGTTCTCATGTTTATTCTGATCTGCTCATTTTACCTCCCGGTGTTTGTACTGTTTGTACTTGAAACAGTGGTTCACCCAAAAGACAAAATTCTTTTAATCTGTTACATTGTTATGAGATTATTGAGTCGTGTGGGGGTAAATGTGTTCTTTCTGTCAAATGTTTTATCCCTGAACCGGTTTTATTGAATTTGTTTTAGAAATGTTATCAAAGTTTTATCAAATCGAATATATTTTTGGCACAAATAGATTTTAAAAACCTGATGTAGTTTAGCATACATTTAGCCACAGAAGCTGACATGGTGTTTTAAAACACAAAAGACAAAGCTATCGTATGACTTCCACCTCAGTTAGTTTTTTGGCAGACAGATTATCCAGATGAAAAGGAGAGCCAAACAGTTTTTAGAGTAATTATTTGAGCTTATCACTTTTACTGTAAATAGCACAAACGCATAAATAAAATCAAACACCCTTAATGTTGTGTTTATTGACATTTTAAGAGTGGCCATAAACTCCTAAGTGGTCATAATATTAGTTTTTTCTTATTTCATAGATGTCCATGTGGAACCCCATAAAAAACAGCTTCATTTGACTCTGGCTTATCACTTTCCACCCAATCATTTTGCTTCCTTGGAAAAGTTGGCGAAAGGGATCGAGGTCAAGCTGGGCTGTGACTGGCTTGCTTCTCTCTTCTCACGAGACATAAGGTTTGCGAATCATGAGGTGAGGCCCGCCTACTTTAGTTGACTTTACAGAAAATTGACATTTACAAACTTTTTGTACTACAGGTATAATACACTCTAATCTGTTTTATTGTCAGACTTTGCGAGTGATGTACCCGTACACTCCTCAGAATGATGATGAGCTGGAGCTGGTGCCAGGAGACTTTATCTTCACATCTACACTGGAGCAAATGAGCACTAGTGAGGGCTGGGTGTATGGAACCTCTCTGGGTACAGGCATCTCTGGTCTGCTGCCCGAGAACTATGTCAACCCTGGTGACGAATGTGACACGTGGGTCTTCCATGGGTGAGCTCCATTCATAAACTTATTTTAAACAAGTTAACACTCATTTGAATGGATTTACTCACCCACAGGCTTCCAAGATGTAGGTGACCGTTATAGTAGAACCATAAGAAGATTTTTAGTTAAACCGTGGTCTTTGATGATTCATAAAATGCAATTCCTCAGGTGCCAGTACAAAAAAAATGAAAAAAGCAGATACAGGCAAAACAAAATGAATACCTTTAGCTCCTGACAATATATCGAATATATTATGAAACAAAATGATTGGTCTCTACAAGAAGCTAAACATTTACAACAAGTGTATCTGAAATGTAAGCTTCCTGATGCATAATTACTGTATGTGTGCTGGCTTTATTAATTTTATGTTGCTTATATCTGGCCCATGTTGCTTATATCCAGCTAACAATCTTCATCACTGTAAGACTGTGAAAAAGTTTATGACTTGGAATGTGTGAGGGTGAGTAAATTAAAAGCAAATTTTCATTTTCAGGTGAACTAGCCCTTGTGAGAAAAACACTCCATAGACTACAGTAATGCATTTAACCGTTCATATGCTCATTGTACAGGTCGCACTCCTTCTTTTGCACTTCTCCTTCGGTAAAGGGCTGCAAAGAGAGTAAGTCATTGGACGGGCTGCTCAGCCTTCGCTGCTTGGAAAACTCAAGGCTGGGAGATTCTACCATATTGAGTGTTATTTGCCAACCTATGCAGGTATGCAGATGCCTGATTACAACAGTTACAGTAACATTTCCAGCCTTTTAAAAACGGTTTTGTTTGCTGATTGAATTTGCGGTTATGCAGCAACTAATAATTTAAGAAATTACCAAAAGCATTTTGGTGGTTGTAATTTATCAAAACATTTTTCTTGTTTTGAGGGTAGGTGCTTCGATCCAACCTTCAGTCTCGTTCTCCTAAACGGACCCTCTTCGTGTGTCGTCATGGCGAGAGAATGGATGTCGTGTTTGGAAAACATTGGCTCTCGCAGTGTTTCGACTCTAAAGGTAATCTGAATAGACTGTCACTAACAAACCAAGTTCCTGGATTCCCGCTCACACTGTTCGGTTAGTCTGCAAAATCAGTTTGTCTTCTTGTAGGCCGATACATGAGGAGTAACCTGAACATGCCTGCTGTGCTACCTGGCAGGGTAGGAGCACACAGGTGTTATGAGATGGATGCACCTATTACAGTGGTTGGATCCACACAGGCCAGGATAGTGGGTATGTTTACACATTGGTTTTTAGGTGTACTGTAAGGTGAATTGCCTAACATGCTTTTTGTGAATTTGACTCTAGGTGAGGCTATACGTGAAAGTAATACCACTATTGATTTTGTGTACTGCTCACCCAGCCTCCGCTGTGTGCAGACGGCTCATGAAATCCTCAAAGGTGTGTAATGTAGTTGACACTCAGAACTAACGTTCATTGAGAAGTGAAGGGTGACGTTTATTTGAAAGGCTGCCACTGTCATGTTCTGTTGTTCTAGGAATGCAACAGGATGGCAGAATAAGCATTCGAGTGGAACCTGGGCTTTTTGAATGGACTAAATGGGTTTCGGGACCGTCTTTGCCTGCTTGGATTCCCCCCACAGATCTTGCTGCAGCCAAACTCCACGTAGACACAACGTACAGGTAACTAGATCAATCGCACCGAGGTATGTGTAGGAGCGGTTTAAATGTCAATTTCAGCCCGTCTTCTTGGCGTTCCACAGACCTCACATCCCCATTAGCAAACTAACCGTCTCAGAGACATATGACACGTATATAAGTCGGAGCTACCAGGTGACCAAAGACATTTTGGCTTACTGCAAAAATAAGGGTGAGTGATATGAATGCTTCTTTGACTTGACGTGTATTATGAGAACTGATATATATATATATACACACACACAGTATGTACACAGTATATATACAGTATATATATATATATATACTTGCACTTGACTGTGTAGGGTTCTTCTAGCTTATTTTTGCTTATGTTATCTTTCTGCCTTTCACATTAGGAAACAACATTCTGTTTGTGGGACACGCTTCTTCTTTGGAGGCCTGTACACGCCAGATTCAAGGCCTGTCTCCCCAGAATCCCAAAGACTTTGTGCAAGTCGTACGAAAGGTTAATCATTTATGTATTTTTTTATCTCTTATTTCATTGACCTTTATGCTTAAAGTGTGATGCATCACGGGGGATGATTTTCCATCCAGATTCCATACCTGGGTCTCTGTGCCTGTGAGGAGCAGGGCGATACAGGAATATGGCAGCTAGCGGACCCCCCAATTCTGCCTCTTACTCATGGGCCCAATCACAGCTTCAGCTGGAGGGAAACCCTACAGCAAGAATGACCTTATCTCCTCAAGGGACAACAACAGGAGAAAAGAATATTTTTCCTCAAGGGCCAACAACAGTTGTAGAGGAGAGACTGCAATGTTACCTGCACTGGAGACACATAACTGAGCGTTTTTTAAATATATGTATTTTGTCACATCTATGTTTAAGTTATGCAAATTAGACATTGATGTAGAATGTGACAGTTTTAGATTGCAGGTGTATAAGCGAGACTGCACTGATTCATGAAAAAACACGAAAATGTTTACTGAGCCTTTAGGTGGGCTTTCTCAGGGCATTGGCTATTACTTTTAATAGGTAAAAAAGCACAGTGACAATGCAGCAGACAAAGTAAATATTGCATCACTTCCTGCCATGCAAATATGTCATGCAATGACATGTTAAAGAGCTTAAAGGCAATCATGTTTCACAATCCTCTCTCAAAATTAACCCGCATGCAATAAAATATTTTTTGCTGTAAAATATTGTGGCAGAAGTAGAAACCAAGCAACTGACAAAATGTCCTGTTGCAGCTGAGATTTACATGAGATAGCTTTAAGTGCGTGTAGCTTGTTGTACCTAGTTAAGACCCAGTGTAAAAGCGCGGACAATCAAGAAAATGGATAAAGGTACATCTCAAAACCAAATGAGCATTGGCGAAAAACAAGAGAAAGTACTACATGAAAAATGTATATGCCAATAGTGTAGATATCAAGAGTAAAAAGTCATTATCGAGCCCATTTCTTCCTTCTTTTTAAGGTAATTTTAGACCTTTAGTATCTTAGGAATGTCAGATTCTCAGATGCTATAAATGTCTGGCCAAAGAAACAGGGACATCAGATATATCTCTTTCATCTTTAAGAAGTGGTCTGTTGTTTGCACGCAGTCCAAGCCTCACAAATTTATAAACGCACCAATCAACCGTATAACTGTAAAAGATCAAAGAAACGATTAAATCTATTTATTGAGTTCTTATTTGGGTACAAGTGAGACATGTAGGTTGTGGTGCAAGCTTATACCTAAACCAAAAAGCACAATAATAAAAATATCAACAACAACAATAAAAATGGAAATGAGTTTAAATTATTCATTTATTTGTATATTTATTAAGCAAACGTCCCGGCACAGTACGTCCTCATTTCCAGTCGGTTGTTTCACGCCTGTCAGGTACGCCATCAAACTTCGTCTATTAAACAGGTTATTGAATTGGAAAACAGCAATAGCTTTCTTGCTTTAATTCCCCTGATAGACGCGGTTGCCAGACGCGACCATTTGAAACGCCAGTTTGTCTTTATGTGGCTGAATCGCCTTCATTTATGTCCTGGTTTAACCTGAGGTATCGTGTGGTGTCGCTTCTTTTACCTGTGATTTGTTGGCTAATCTGATCTGTTAGACATATTTGACATTCTCCAGGATAAACGTACCTTCTGTTAGCATCCTAATGAAACACGACATTGATGCAAAGATGGTCAGTTCAGGTCGGCTACTGTTAAATTAAAATAAGGATAAATTGTTTCAGTAGCAACTCTTGGTCAGATAAGCACAACCATAAATCTACATACACCGCATATTTGAATTATATGCAGTGATATATATTATAAACTGAACTGACACCTTGATCTTTTCACACTTTTTGGCTACATAGGCCCTTGTTGTAGAAAAGACGGGGGAAAGGTAGCAAATCATATAAAAATGAACAGTTACATTTTAAGAGTGACATAGACATGTAATTACATGTGACATATTATTAATGATGCTATTGATGATGCTTCTTTGCACATTAGATTTGAATGACGTTAATGTATGTATTTATTTAATGCCACTGAGCCTCTTAGTAGCTATTTAAGACTTCAGTCATAGTAATATTGAAGACTGGTAGTTGTTGATATGCAGTAATCACACTGTAATGAACCTCTATCTGTGTTATTGTGCCTACGGTCTAATTACCCAAGCTGTAGGCAGCCTTTTTCTTTCCCTCTCGCACCTGCGATCTTTCAGACTTGCAATGGTTGGACTTTCCCTTGATTAATGGTCCTGATTGCCAATAGAAGGGACTGACAAAAGATTGGACAGTTTCAGTCCTCTAAAAATCCCAGTCATTATTGGAGAGCAGTGAATCTCCGCAATCTAATATTGCCCTCAGTGTTCTTTTCGAGCTTTTAAACTAATTTGTGATTGATCGCTAATTATCGGTGACGGAGCCTCTCGAGACACGACTTTCCTCCTCCAAATGTTTGTTGCTATCTTAAAACGTTTCAAAGAAGCTATAACTTCCAAATGGTTGACTCTGCTCCCCGGTGGAGAGTCAATAGGCCGCCGTGAGACGTCTGAGTGAGCATTGATGTTCTTTGCCGATATGCAATATTGCCGCTCGACAGAAAACACATGAACGTTAGAAATGTCTGGTCTGCTTTTGATGGGACTGTAGTCGGCAATCAGCAGTCACCGCTCCTATTGAATGTCTTATTGGGTATTTGTATAGCGCTCCTCACACACACTTTAACAGCCAGACGTTGGTTGACAAATCCGCATTCTGTAATTGCGCGACCATTGATTTCAGTTCCAGTCAAAACGAGAGAAAAAGGAAAGTGCTCTCTTAAAGACAAGACATATATTAGTCTAATGCCGATGGCAAAGGCTCGTATTTGTGCAGCATAAGGAACACACACACACACGTGCTGTTTCTTTACGAGTCAACAGAAGTCTCACCAGAATTACATGTTCTTCTCGGTGTTACTCTTTGCTTGTTCACTATAAACAAAAGTACGTGAGTTTTGTAAGTTGTTTTTGTTTGATGTCACAGAGGAACGTATTAATGGAAGCTGAGGGGTTTGATAGAACTTCTGTTTTCGCAGATTGCAGATAGTTTAATATTTTTGCAGCGTTTACAAGGACGCGTAAGGTAAGTCATCCAGTTTTCTTGCTATTTTTGTGTGGTCAAAGTCAATTAAGTTTTACATAGTTTATTATTTACATAGCATATGATTTTTTATGCATTTTTAGTCGTTTTGAGGCACATGTTATTGTTGTGTTTTCTGTCATTTGAGGTAAAAACATATTTTATATTAACAAAAATGTATTTCTGTTGTTGTCGTTGTTCAGACATTATTATATTAAATGAAAAGATTTTTTTGTATGTGTTAAATTTTCATATTAGAACGTTTTAGATATTAACAGATAACAGACATTATAACATTTTTAATTAGAAATTTAAACGGAAATGAAATCTACATTACATCACTTGAATGACGCTTTGAAATGGAAGTTCTCAAGAACTTCCGTTTATTTCCAATAGGAGGCAATACAGCTTATGGTTAGAACTAAACGTGTTCAGATGGGACTGGAGTTTAATGGTTCATGCAGCAACAGACCTGTGTTTTGTACTTTTTGCGTTGAAGCGCTTTTAATTCAAGGGCTCAGTTTAATTTATTTAATTTTCCGCATGTACACAAAGGGTCCATTATGGGGCTGTGCAGGTGGTTGTAGCCTTATAATACAGTCCTAAAAATTACAACTACATTGCACTACATGTATTTCATACAACATATTACTATCATCATTCTTCGTATAGATGTAGTTAAGGAAATATGTCATATTTACATATTTATGTTAATTGTAACAAAATTACATTTTTCATTGCAGTGTGGTTAAATACTGCCATCTGGTGTTTTTATTTTTTTTATCTGAAATAAGCAGCAGAACCACGTTATATTTAATGCAAAATGTGAGAAAAATTGTTTGCTTGTAAAGTGAATTAGCGCCTCTGCTGCTGTTGTTAGCAAAATGCTGCTCCAAGCTTTGCTTTTCAGCTGACTTCAGGCTCTTCAGCATTAAAGCTGTAATAAATGCACAAAACTGGAAAAGATTATAGTCTTATTTGCATACCATGATAAATGAATAGAGACCACACGTTATTTCAGATATAGCTTTATAGTATATCTTTAGATAATGAATATGTCGACCTTTTTTAATTGGCAGATAAAACCTGGATAATAACATGCATTTCAGCATCAATGGGATAAACAACAGCTGCTATTACATTTCAAAGTTAAACTAGATTCTTATTTGTTTTCAGTTTATATAGTCTTGAGGTCAGTTTAGTGGCTTGCCAGTCAATGTTGGTGTGTTATGTTAAAGCGTGACCTGAGAAAAGCAGTAAATGTACGGCCTTTGTTGTTGATGTAGTTTTTATGTACGGACAATGTAAGCTGTTTGTCTGGCTAAAGTGGCCATTAAAGCTAACTAATAGGGCCATGGCTAAGAGCCACTGGCTGAACTCATACTAGTGTCTCTTAAAGCTCAATTGGCATTATTTTGGCTTTGAAGGGTCAAAGGCTTAAACCTTTCTTTGTAGTCACAGTAATGCCAATTCTCCTCCCCCACTTTTCGCCTCTGCGCACCGTTTTGTTCTTGCCCAGTCAGACAACCACCTTCACCTCAGTGCGGGTGCTCTTTTTACCTCCTTTTTTCCCATGACCTTTGACCTTATTGACTGATCTCCAATCATCTGGAGCAGTTTTCCCCCTTTTAATTCCGCCCTTTGTAGTCACCCTGGACACCCGCCAAACTAACCAGGCGATTCGTTTACACAAAACATGGATGTTTAACGTAAACAACTTTGATGTCGTTTAATATTAATTAATTGTAGCTAGTATTAACTATGGTAACAAACCTCAAGAATGGGCGCGGGCTGGGTTGGGGGGACACCAAGAAACATACTGCGGTACGTACCGCGTGTGGTGTATCTGGGTTTTTTGTTTGGTTCAGAATATTGTTACACCGCTAGTAAGAAGGTAAAGTGGACATTGGTTTGGTACCTACGAGAACATGGAAAGATGAACACACAAAAAAAGTCAGGGAAAAGAAACTGAGAATGGAGGGAGAGAATGTCTCAAAGGACTGATGTCCTCATTGTACAACCTGGTTTTCAATACAGACAGATTTTCTGAGAAATTAGGGCAGCAGAGAAAATCATTGGACTATTGCAGAAACACACCCAGTCTGGGTAAACTCACCTGTCTTAGATTAGAAATTCTTTAAACTGCAGTTACCAAATGGCTTTGATTATATTTGATTATTGGTTAAAAGGTTTTATCATGTTAAGATTTATATTCAGGTTTATCAGATGAAAAAGTGGTAGTTTTGGGGTTTTAGCAGGTAAATGTGTACATTTATAGCAGGGGCGGCAGGGTTTCTCGGTGGGTAGCGCTGTTGCCTCACAGCAAGAAGGTCTCTGGTCCAAAGCCAGGAGACCCTTCTGTGTGGAGTTTGCATGTCATCTCTGTGTCAGCGTGGGTTTCCATCAAGTACTCTGTTTTCCTCCCACAGTCCAAAGACATGCAGGTTAAGTGAATTAGACATGTTAAATTCCTGTCATAAATATAGCCTCGGATGTTGGAGGGGCGTAAACCAACAAATATATATAAAAATATATAGAATCTGCCTTGTAATCTGTCCTTTATTATATTTACAATCAAAAGCCCTTTAAGTTTATATTGTGATGTTCTGTAAATAGAAGCTTATTCTAGATTAATCACATTTTGTAGAATGAATCTATTTGCTCTTCAATCTTATCAGTGCAGTGAGTTTGTGAGAGGGCTGTTGTGTATGAGCAGTGATTCCACGAGCGTGTTTTTGTCTGTGGTAGATAAAACGGTTTGCGATAAGTATGTGTGTGTGACTGTTGCGGTGGTTTGTTATGCTTACTTGGCAAGCAAAAAGTCTCATCCAGTTGATCAGTGAAACGGCAAATATAGCAGAATGTTGGTTCAGACTCTTATCAGAGTTTTCCAGACAGCAGCAAGAGTGAAAACAGAGACACACACACACACACACACACACACACACACACACACACAAAATTCACAAAGTGGGAATATGAAATACATATGAAATACAATATGGTATATTGTGTATGCTAACAGTGCAGGGTTCCAGCTGAGATAGAAAACAATTGTTCCATAATTAATACTGGAATTAGACAATTAAATTATGACTTTTTTGGTTTTCTGTAATGTAATGCTGTAGTTTGCAGTGGCTGTGCATTGTTTGGAGCCTAAATTCTGTAAATTTGCAAGATTACATACTGTATATTGAGCTTTGTACACATTTACTCTCATGTGTTAAGGTATTCATTTAATTTCTTTGTTGTGTCTTTTAGTTTTAGTAGATGAAGTCATGCCATCAAATAAGGGTTGTGTGACTAACTGTTTTAAATGGGTTGTGAGAGAACTTGAAGAGAGAATTAACACGAATAGGAATATCATATTTATTTTACAGATTGAACAAAATTCTGTCAGGTGTTCACATTGCTATTCTTTATAGAAAAACTATTAGAGAGAGAGAGAGAGGGAAGTTATTCTGGGGTGCCCTCAGGGACAGATAAAGGGTCAAGAGGTTAGTTAGGTGCCTGTATCCCAGGCACAACAGCAGTGGTTTCAGTGAGAACCAGGTCCCTCTCATTTGTGGTGCAGACCTCTTGACATTTAGCCACCTGCCCTCAATAAAACAACAGTGAGTGGATGGTGAACTTCAGCGTTTGCTTCAGGCAGCTGTATGTGTCATTGGTCTGGTGGTGTAAGGCTCTCTCCTCTCTTCTTGATGGAGGCTGGACTTTGGTCTGATCTGCATTCCTGGGTTCTGTTCAGCTCAGAATCAAAAAGGAGGAAGGATGTGGAGGGGAGGTGGGACCCGGGGGCTGGAAATCACTTGTCATGTGCATATAAAAGTGTGCCTCTCATTTCAGAGCATGCTCACTGAGGCACGCTCGGCTCCCGCGAAATCCAGCCCCCAGATTTGAATAGAAGGGAGGGGAAGTTACGGCAGCCACTTGTGTTGCGCTTCTCTGTATGTTTCGCTCATCCTGCATGGCTCTCCCTCTGTGCGTTTCGCTGTAGGTTTGGAGGCATGAAAAGATAAACGTGGATTATCCTGGAAAAGGACGGACAGCAATAACAGTAAGCGAAACAGGTTAAGCGCATGCTGTTTTTCCTTATTTTAAGTGTACAATATATTTCAGAGACTTGAACAGGGTAAACTTTATCAGAAAGACAAGACGCAGTTTCCATGGAAGAACTGAGGAAGAGTAACATAAAATAAGCCCATATAAAGTGTTGCTGTTTGCTTTAAATCTTAAATGGAAAGAAAAGGCTCTTACAACATCAGCTGTTGCAACTAGTGACACATAACTGGTCAGAAGTTTGATTTGTTTGTGTGTGCTTTACATGGTGGCAACTTGGCGTTCAATTGGTTAATTATATAGGAAAACACACAGACATATTCTAGGAAGTCCTGCATTGGCGAAGAGCTTAGAGTTTCACCTGACTGCTTTAGATGCTTCTCATCATATGTGACTCTGCCGCATGAGGGAATATCTTTCTGAGAGGTGACAGGAGGGGATTTTTAAAAAAAAAGACATTTTAAAAGGGCTGTGCTGTTACCGTGGTTGTTTTGAATTTAAATTTGAAGTTTAAATGGTCCAGCATGCGGTATTTGTCCATGTCTATTGAGAAAAAGTGTTTCGAAAAGTGATGGTACTGACCAGGCCACCTGCTACATTGGAGTTAATAAGACAATTAAACCATCACAGACTTAATGTCCTTCATAATCACTCATGAATATATTTTTAGCAATACTATGATAATAATACTACACAACAACATATTATAGAAATATCAAATTCTACTGGGAAATTTTCGATCAACTTTATACCACGATGTACTAAACTACTATACCTTGTGTGAATAGTAAGTTTTAATGAGACATTATTTCAGTGTACGCAAGCGTAATCTATGTCCTCACTGTGCTGAAGATTATGTCATTGTTATGATCACTGGCTTTGACAATCCCTTTATTCAATTAGTCTAGAAGTTAGATCTATGTTATGGACTGAACCTCAAAAGCAACAGCAGACATTTAAATGATGCCACAATCTTGTTGACCTCCTGTTAATGACCTCCTTTGAGGGTTAACATGCAATCTTCGTATTATCAAGACTGTTTAAACTAAAACAGAAGTGAGCTGTGAAAACAAAAGCTTTTATTCATTTATTTAATCATAGTAATAACCGTGCTGTGTTTGTCGCAACACTATTTCCTTATATTGTAATGCTGCTAAAATTATTATTAACAATGTTTCTTTAATAGAATAGCTTTATGCCACAGAGTTTGTTGATTTAATACTGAAAAGATAATATATTTTTTTCTTGTTATGTCCAGAGGGGAAACGGCCATGAAATCATTATTCCACGCAGCTGTTGACCAGTTGTGTTAATGGGCAGTTCCTCTTCCAGCTGGAGATGAGCTGTTTTCCGACACAATAAACTGCTGCTTATCTTGACAGGAACACTCACTGTATATACATAGCGTGACTTTCACTTCTATGATTTGAGACTGGGGTTCACAGCAGGGAAGCTCTGCCTGACAACAAACAATGGTATAAAAGTACCATGTCATGTTATTATATAATTGTTCCCCTAAACTGAATATAAAAAAGTGTGTTTGGGCTAAATTCTTTATTCTTAGAAAAATTCAGTAGCACTTATGCACATTTATTGCCTGAAGTTTTCTTATTATGATATACAGGTTTAATACTACGCAATGTTCAATAATTAAACAGTTCTGACTGTATAATTATTTTGTAAATGCATTAGGATTTTTGATCCATTTCTGATGACAGCACTGACAGCAGGACTAACTAAACCTGTTGTTATGAAGTCTTAGCTCATACAGTATTGGGCCAAAGTACATGTAATGTGTCATAACTTTTGTTTGGCCTGGCACACTCTTGTCATTGCTCACGTAACGTTATCGCACTGACATCAGTCATATGTTTTGAGTACGGGGTGAGAGAGTTCAGTTGTTAACACAACGCTAAAAGCATGCAACATAAGGCCATTGAGCCTTGAAGAAAGCAGCAATTTTCCTAAGGTGTTTTTTTCCAATTTTCCTAAGGCGTTTCCTTTCCCACAATAGCAGGACGTCGTGGGTACCCTTGGAGGCAATATTATGCTTGAACTCTTTGTTTTCTCAGCTCTTTAACCTGTCCCTGTGATGGATTTGAAGGCTGGGTGTGAAATGAGATCAGATGATAAACACATTAGCATGTGTTGTAGTGGAAACGTGTATTGTTCATGTGAGCTTCGGTAATGTTTGTGTACAAGGCAGCTGCGTTTGCTGTAGATGTTTGTCTTTAAATGTTGTTTAAAGATTTTATACTCCACTGTTGTCTAGTGCTGGGCAGCAACTAACTTAACTAACTAACAAAACTCTTTTTAGTAGCATGTCTGTCTTCAACTGTCTTTGAAATAGTTAAATTTTTTCAGTTAACAAGCAATCTTTTTTGGTTAGTTAAATTGCACATGCAGCTAAACAAACCAGAATAAAACGTTTTTTATTGTAATATTTGTAATGTAATATTTTATTTTGGAATTGTTCACGTTTCTAGTTTTATTAGTTTAATTTTAGTTAAATTAAGTTTAAGTATTTAGTTTAAATTTGTCAAGTTAAACGCTTGTACCTAACAGAAATATTGTCAGTTACTCTTGTTTTGCCACTGGTCTTAGCTGCTAACCTGTTGAAACTCATGACTAAACTGTTGTTCCTTTTTTGTACTTTACATTAAAATCTCTTAAATGAGTGTGTATTATTGAATACGCCAAGTTTGTTTACTCTTCAGTAACAGCAGTAAAATGGGTCACGGATTCTGCTCGGCTTCTGTCTCGTGCAGTTTGCCATTATTCAGGTTAATAGCTCCTGTGGTTCTCCCTCTCTCTCTGTCTCAATCTCTTCCACGGGGTGTTCAGAATGGGAGATGCTCAGGCAGGTTGCCTCTTTATGAGGCTCAGCAGAACCAGATTTATGAGAATGATAAAAGCTGTGCAGAGCAATAATGATGCAGGCAGCTGCTCTGAGCCTAGCTCACGTCTCACGGCGCTCCTCTAAAAACTCGGAGAGACAGAAATAAAAGCAGGTGAAAAAAAATAAATAAAAAGATGACCTGTGGAACACATTAGAAAACATGATTTCCTTAGATGTGCCGTGTGTGTCTAGACTGTTGCCACAATGAAGAGCTTGGAGAGAGATCTAATCCCTCTTTGTGCTTTGGCAGTTTTTGATCATGTACAAAAGTAATCCACGCTTGTAAAAGCCTGTCTTAAAGCTTGCCATAACAGCAGTCATTCGTCATTGTAAAATAAAAGAACAGAAAACTGATAGTTCGAGGGGAGAGAGAGAGAGAAAGCAGCCGACGCTGTCATTAATGCTCTGACAGAAGTGGAGATTGATGCCGCTTTGTGTTGTGTAATGGTCCAGCAGACCACCAATGATAAAAAACAGATCATAAATCTACAACGATCTGCTTGGTGTAGCAATTTTATGGGTGTGCTGTCTATTAGATTCATGATCCACACCCCTCAACGTATTCCAACACTCTTTTCTGGTAGCGTTTGACCGTTATAGGTTTCTTGATGGCTAATTCGATTACAGGAATTAGAGAGCATCTGGAGAGAATCTGGAGAGCAGGGGTGATTAATTAAGAGGGATGATTAAATGCTGAATATAATTCTGATGCATATTACAATTTAATGATTATGGCAAATATAAGACATTCATGATATTGCAGATAGAGCACTAGAGCGTTTTTGACGCTTTGATATCAATGTTACCTCAATGTAACTTCAAAATGTCCTTGAATCAATTCATATCAGCCTGTATAGTAAATTTATTGAAGGACTTTTTTTACACACTCTCCGTTTACACCATACGTTCTGTCAGTCATGTATCGTTTGAGAGTCACAAAGGTCACACAGCAATTTGTTCTGTGTGTAACTTCTTCTGTTCTGCTCTGCTGACGGCAGTGTTTCTCTGACCGCAGCTGGTGAAGTGAGGGGCCCTTTGTTGCCACGCTGAGAGAGACGGATCGGGTCAGTGCAACTGTTGTCATTTCTTTCCCCCCGTCCTATCTCCCAGCAACACCACAGCTAGACCCATCAGATCAGCCCTGAAGAATGGGGTCAATCTGGGGTCTGCCAGCAGATTAGCTGCTGAGCTCCAGCAATAAACGATCGTCAGTGAGCCTGAAACCCTGGCCAAGTAGCAGTTATAACCTCCTTTCAAAATCCTTTCAGAGCCCTTCAAGCTTCAGCTACTTCCAAGGTGCAAATAGGCACATCTTGTTTACCTGCACAGGTTTGTAGCTATTGGGCAGTGAGTGTGCTGGGGCCAAGTTCAAGAATCTCTCGTGCGCTTTCAAAAAAATGGTGTTTGTACAAGCACATTTCAAAAGACTTGCCTTTGAATCGATCGCGGTTCTGCATTTCGATGTGCTCCGACCCCTCAAAAGGTATGTCGTTAAATAGCAAATCTGAAAAAAAAAAACACAAGCGTATGTCAAACTAAAAAGATTGTATGAAGGCAAATTCGTTGTGGCTTTTTGAGAGCTAAAATGATAACTTAGTATTGGACACACGTTGCCTCTTTTCTCCGTAGCGCCCCTATGTCTTCCTGTCCCTCCTTCTATTTCATCATTTTGCTGGGGATTCATATGCTAATAGAGTTCAGGAGATGAGGTGGTTCTCACGTTCAACTTGAAACTCGGTCTTTTGTGCACCTAAAGCACAAGCTGCAGAACAGAAACTAGAAGTGAAATTAAAATCTGCTGAATGCCCCAGCGGGACAGGGAGGGGAGTGAAGGGGAGGGCAGGGGCGGGCCAGCAGCTGCTGATATTGGATAAATGTGAGATGCCTACTGTAGCGTTCCATGCCCTCCTAGGGGAGCAGCTAAACGAGGCATGGCTGTGTGTTTCTTTAATCTTACCGCAGGCCTTATCCTGTTCCACTGATCATTGCCTTTCTGTTGATGATTCTTTAGCAAATGGCACACCAATCCCCTTCATACTCTGCATTTCCATACTGTTGTTTAACTACTGATGTTGCTTTTCTTTTAAACTCCTCACGTTATTTATAAGGCAAGTCCGACGCTTTGCTGGTGCACTTTTGGTGGAGAGCACACAACCCCTTTTGCCCTTTTGAAAGCAGGAGCATTTATTGGTGCTCGGACCTGTTTGCAGTCACTGTACAAAGACAGGTCATTTTTTCAGGGGGTACGCTGATGGTGTGCAATCACTATGGCAACAACAAATCTTCCTTGCTTGCAGAGCATGCACACAAATGGCCTTCCAAATGATTAATATAGCTTTTTTCTGATAGACCCGACTTACAAAAACACAGGACCAGGGTTGAAATAACAGCCCGGGCATACAATTATGGCAAATGGGTGAAAATTGGTGATAATTGTATAGGCACACATTCAAGTTTATTATTCCTGTCACCCATGGCTGAAATAGACTATTTATATGTAGCAGTTGAGCATTGAGTCTCTTGACCAATTAAAGCGGGTCTGTTACGGATATAAGGAACAGTTTTATGTAATTATAATGTAACATGAGCCACTTCCCTTTATCGACTGTTGGCTTTGACACCTGTGTATCAGTGTTAATATTCTGTCCCTCTGGCATATTTGTTTTGCCTTTCTCCTGCTGTCCATACCCCAAGGAATGTTCTCAGAACATTGGCTAATGTTCTCTAAAATTAAAGGTCCTCAAAGTTAAAAAATGTCCTTGCAGTAACATTAGTAGATTTTTTTAACATTATATATATGCATTACAAATGTTACTCTTAAACTGTTAGTGAAAAATGCTTTCCTGTAGCTCAGTGGTTAGAGCATGGCTTTACAACGCCAAGGTCATGGGTTCGATCCCAGGGATTGCACATACTCAGAAACAATGTACAGTATAATGCAATGTAAGTCGCTTTGGATAAAAGCATCTGCTGTAAATGTTAAAAAACAATTACTAAATGAAAACATTTTAAAAAACGTTCTTATACCCAAGCAATAACGTTAATACAACATTTTAAAAACTAGATATTTTAAACATTCCTAGAACATTCGAAATAATGTACGTTTTTGTTAATTAATGGGAACGTTAGGGAAACGTTCTTACAACCTACATTTTTTAGGGCTTTTTGTGAAAGCTCTTTAAAATGGAAGTGGAAAGAAATGCTCTCCAGACACTGATGGGAATGCTCAGCCGCTGAAGACAAGACTGAATGCTGTTTATGCTTGTTAATCATCACCTTCCAGAGCCAGGAATGATGTTGCTCACATATCTGCCCACAGCCTGAGAGAATCCTGCAGCTCTCTGAAGTTATACATTATATAACGTTAGTTGGGTTTAGATGATTAACTTATCCCATGCCAGATGCCATGGTTGTGTTCTTTGAAAGTCTTCTACAGTACTTAAATCTTGTGTTTTTGATGTCTTTATTTCTTACAGACATACAGCGGACCCATATTATATTTGGGCGTTTAGACCAAATTTAAACTTTTAAAAAAAAAATTTTTATTTAAAAAATTTAAACAAAATTAACTTTATTTAGACATTTTTCAAATTACTTTTAATGAACTAGTGTTGGATGTTTGCCGTAATTCCCTTCATGTTGTTCCACAACATTAGACAACCAAAAAGTGTCTAAAAACTAGTTGTTTTTATGAATCATTTATAAACAATTTTAAACAAAGCAATTTTTAATTTGTAAAAAATAGTTGAAATGTGCTATATTCCTTAACAAACCCACATATTTTTAACAGTTTTACTTAGTTATAAAGATGCTTTTTGGGGCAGTTGTATTCAGTTGATGTATTCAAACATTGCTATGAAATAGTAAGCTATGTACATTGTACATTGTTAAGAGGTGTAGACAAATCATCTACATATTTTCAAAATTGACCAGTGGTCTAAACTGTCTTAAGAAAGTCAGTGTAATTAGGTTGACAACTAGCCAACCCATCCCGGCCACTTGACCAGTCCTCCATGACGACCCGTTTCAGAGCTAGTGGACACTCTGGACAGCCAGGACAGAGCAGTATCACCGCATCCTCAGAAGTATGGAAACAGTTACATAACTGAATCCTGTGGCACATACTGTTAGTTAATTTAATTGGCCAGGCCACAGTGAGTGGAGTCACAGGGTGTGTGGCTCCAGGGGCCCTGATAGATGTTAGGCAGGATGACAAGGGCCAATGGAAGGAGATTTATATTTTTTATTCTTTTTTCCACTAAAAGCTGACCACACTCCAATCATCACAGATCTTGTTTGTTTTGTCACGGGGTGTGATGGCTGAATGTGTTTTAGAGGGAGTTGAGGAATGACTGTAGCTCAGCCTAGCTAAACTCGGCTCAACACGCCCTCAGGCCTGCAGCAACACACGTCTTTATTTTGTGCATAGAATATACATACACAACTGAGCTTAGCATTTGGAAAGTATTTGATGTATATTTTGTTGCTTTTTATAGCTCTGTGACGGTCACGCACGTTATGTATGTGTTTAATTTATTTACTGACAAATACAACAGAAAACATCTTAAATCCCTAAAATGTCTTCGGTCACATAGGCCACACGAGCGTACAGCAATAGATCACTCTCTTTTAATCAACAAAGCAGTCTATACGCAAGCAGCCTGACATCTATACAGCGATATAGTCATCGCATGTCAGGAGAGCTAACACTTTGATCTAGTACCTGCAATGCAAGTACAGCGCAACCATTTTGGAGGAGAGAAAACTGTACAACTGACAGTGAGAAAAATATGATTAAACAGTCATCACATTATTTTCAATGTGTTGACTTTTTATAAATAATGCAGTAACACAACATGTTACTTTTAAAATGTAATGTTTCCCAAAAGTGATTTTAAACTCTACTATAGAATTAAACTTCTAAATGCTGACTCTGGAACACAGAACAGAGTCTTTGAGGCTCACTGCAGTATTTTCTGCCTTGATGTATTTTTTCTCCATGTGCTAATCAGTATGCGCTCATTGGGGATGCGTTAGGGTTGTGTGAGACAGAGGGAGAATTGTATAGGAGCAGGGTGAGAGTGAGACCAAGAGGGAACTATTAATCTTTCCAGATTATTTTATTTCGCAGGGCAAAAATATCTGCCGCTCATACTGTTGCTAGTGTGACAGGTAATTATTTTAGTCCTAGTGCTCTCTCTCTCTCTCTCTCTCTCTCTCTCTCTCTGTTTCTCTCTCTCTCTCTCTCTGGGCCTTTCTGCCAAATGACTTTCTGCTCAGCCGCCCCAGATAAGTAAGAGAAATGTGGGCCAGTACTGTTAGCTTCCAGGCTTTCAGCAGGAGCATCCCTCTCCTCCACCTCTCTCTCTTCCTCCTCCATTTGTCAGGATATGTCTGCTGTCTGGGGTAGTGAGCATCTTTACCTGGTGTTTTATGACACAAATGGGTCACTGCTGGCCCCCCCTGTTTGTTGTTGTGGAGATGACACTTGTAAATCACCAGAGCCAGATGTCTGTATTTATCACACTGCTGTCTGTTCACTGTCCAAGCGCAGCAGATGTCCGGACGGGTCGCATTAGACGACGGACAGGTCTGTGAATTCGTCTGCTTTGTTTTTATATGACTGTTATGTGATGGGAACACATGAACAGGAATATGAATGTAAACTTAGAAGTCTTGACTGTTGGCAAGACCAGCTTGCACTGTTTTCTAGATGCAGAGGAAATAAAACAGCAGGCCGGTGAGTGCTGTGTAAAGGTGGAGCGATGCGCTGACAGTCTCAGATCAGGCCAAGCTTTGTTTGAGTGGCTCCCCGCTGCCGATCTGTCTCCTGTGAGGTGAGCTCTGAAAGCTGAATCAACAGGGCTGTATTTACTGAAGACAGACTGCACCTTAACATCTGACAGCCTCACCTTGTTTTCCAGATCGGATTTCCTTACACAGCATAAAGCCGAGCTCTTGGTGCTTAAGTGGGGACAGGTGCACGTTGCAGATGTGCACTGACCACCAATGACATGGGCTGAGGTTTAGGAGAAGGTTGTTTTAACCTCCGCTGGCTGTTCCGATCATCCCAAATCTGACTGCCTTGTGTCGGTATCTTTCTTTCTTGCTTGCTTTACTGCTTGTTCTTGTCTTTTATCACAGAGCTTATGTGGGGCAGGCCTGTCACACAGAGATTAGTGAAGGAAACCAGGTGTGAGATGAGCCCTGAACAGCACTGAGACACTACACTGTCGGCTCTGGTTTAATAGTATACACCCCATGAGTGTATACTATTAATCATGGGCTGAAGAAAGATGCTTGTCTTGATTGGTCTTGATTTTCAGTGTGACAACCAAACTGAGTTCAGAATGGAGAAAGATTATTGGAGATTAACTCTGGAATTGATTAAAGCCACTGTCAATGAAACGGACAGATGAACAGTCTCATGTAGACATGAGGGTTTACATCACATTGAATTCACTGTTCTGGGCTGCGTTTCTCAAAAGCATTGTCGGCCTAAGTTGACCATAACACCAATTGGCACCAATGGTCCCTACGATCAACTTAGGCTCCCAATGCTTTTAAGAAAGCAGCCCTGTACGGTCAAATGTCTGACACGCAATATTCCGCAACTTTGAGCGGTTTTAAACGAGGCCCTAATTTTGATGTGGTGTCTATTTCAGGAGCTCGACGGTGTAATAACTTCAGGCTTTTCATGGAACCCATCTCATCTGCTTCCACACAAAGAGAACTGAATGAATGTTCTGTTCTGAAGACCACAGAGAGCTCTCCGATGTACTGTAATGTAAGTACTCGAGACTTCCACCTTCCAGTCGTTTACCTTACAGCATAAATCACCCACTTGAGATGTATTTCCATTCCTGGGGAACACGTTGCCCAGATGTTTCACGTCGAGGAAAAATGATAGCTTATTTTAAACGAGCCCTCTTGAGCACGCTGAGATTTTACAGGGAAAAAGGAAAATTGGAGAGCCAGTAAAATAAGGAGAAATAGTGTGTTTAACCTGCTGCATTAGATGCTTGGTTAATCAGCAGTGGAAGGGCTGCAGCTGGTCATCAGGGTGTGTTGAGAAGCAGATAGAAATCTAATACTGAGTGCTGAAGCAGGAAAGAAATGATCTG
>JAZGTJ010008198.1:0-21415 GCA_036877575.1 Botia almorhae | reverse complement strand
TTTGTTGACAACTCAAGATCTTTAAACCACATGCTGGTAATTCTTGTTCTCTTTTTGTCTGCACACACCAGCAGACCCAGAGAGAAGAGGCTCTTCAGTGACAGGAGGAGATGCAGGTGGTGGAGGGAGCACAGGCTCTCCGGTGCCCTTTGACCTTTCATCGCTGGGCTCATCTTTGCCTGTTCGAAAAACGCCAGAATCATTCTTGGGGCCCAATGCAGCGCTTGTGGATCTGGACTCGCTAGTGTCATCAAAACCCAAACCTAAACAACCACCACCACCCAGCATCTCCTCCACATCCCACAACCCTTTCCTACAAACACAGGGTGTGTACCTAGAACAGGGCAACATTTGGAGTAAAGCATTGTTTTTGTGTATCCCTCTAACGTTCCGTTTCCTTGTTTTCAGGTTCCTCCTCAACAGGTATCGGTGTTACGCCAGGAAGTACCATTTCCAGTAGAGGGGTGTCTCCAACCCCACCTTCCACTTCCAATCCTTTTGGTGCAACCCCAATGCCATCCATCTCCCCTCAACCCTCTTCACTTGGTTTAAGCCAGCTCCGTACAAGCCCTGTTCCCCCCAGTACTATGCTGGGTCACATGCCTCCACCAACATTGGGAATGGTTCAGCCAGGGATGGGCATGGCAGGAATTGGGGTCCCTATGGCGGCCCCTGGTATGGGCATGGGAATGGTACAGTCCAGCCCAATGGGCATGCCTTTTGGTGGAATATCTCCCATGGGTCCAACAGGAAACCCCTTGCTGATGGGCCCAGCAGGCTCTGCGCAGCCTGCACTGATTTTGGGCGGGCCAACAGGGGTGGGTGGAGTAATGGGAACAGGGGGATCTGTGGGAGGTGGAGCCACAGGTGCAAGCACCAATCCTTTCCTCCTCTGAGAAATTTTACCAATCCCACGTGCCCTGTCCACATAACAACCAATTCAAACCTGCCCCACCAACACAGTTTGTGTTTGACAAATGTGTGTACATCTCTATATTTAATGAAAAAAGTACAAAGATGTGTTATTTTCTTTTACAAAAAAGCATTTAAGTTTTTTTCAAGTTACACAGTATTTGAATATTTATTTCCCTATTAGTTCAGTTTTTTTCTTTGACAGACATACGCATGGATAATTGGTAGGGTTCATTCAATGAATGCAGGCTATTAATATTGTTATAATATTACAAGATTGTTATTGCTCAGAACAGAGAGAACAGAAGTGGGAGGAGAAACACAAGCCACTAATGAACTGATCTCAGTGAATCATAAACATTTCTCTCTCCCTCTCATTTGTGATATGAGTAAAGTCGTCAGTCATCAATGAGAGAGTGCATGAAGGATGAGTGTGTGACAAGCTCACTCGGAATGGATTGAGAAATACTCTTCAATTGCAATTCTAGTAAAAATCACTCAATAGTTGTATTACTTTTAAATTAATTTAATGTGTAGCCTTGTGTAATTTATTGGTATCTTTTATGTCTCTGACTCCTGGGAACAATTAAACCAAGGAAAATCGCACTGGAAATTGCCATTGAAAGAAATGCCTGCTAGGTCTCCTCTGGCCTGCGAAATTTCAGTCCACATGATGTGGTTCCTTTACGCTTGTGGGTTTATGAAGGGAGCTGTGTGTGTGTGCGTATGTGCGAGAGCATGTGTGTGTGTGTTGTGGCGCGAGTCTGTGTTTATGAAGATGTCTTTTCACCCAAGATCACTTTTGTGCTTCTGTTAGGGTTTTATCAGAGTAAGAGCACTCATTCATGACTGCATATGTACGTCTTCTATTATAAGGGTCTTTTATTGCCAATGATTTATTTTTGCAGTTTTCCTCCTCCTCCACTGTTGTAAAAATCAAAGCATTACTTCGACACCAGTTCACATGAGAAGCAGCAGCCGTCTTTGCATTTCACTTAAACACCTTTTTCCTTCAGCATTTAAACAGGAAGTGGAGAGAGTCAAGTGTTAACTGAAAACTGATACTAAAAAAATTGAAACGATTAAGTGAAATCACGGAATGAAATTGGGGTCTGAAAGACATAATCTATGCTGTTATCCTTTATTTACTTTCAATGAATTATTTTATATATATGAAAATGAGATATTTCTCTAATATTGGCTATGGTCAGAAATTGTGTGGTGTTGACTGTGAACATTCACATTAAAAAATAAAATTGAAAAAAAAATTCAAAGGAATTTAAGAAATAAAAAATCCACAAAATGAAATTGTCTGTGTTGTGTTTTCAAACTGCAGCTAGCCAATTACCAGAGACTTTCATAATTTATTTCATTTGTAAATTGAAGACAAAACGTGTTTCCTAAAACGGTATGCTAAAGTGAACAATGACAAAAAGTAATAATATAAAGTAACAATTTTCAGTCAAAACACACATGCATTGTCAGTGTACGTTAGCGTACTGTTACATTGCATTTCTTCTCCCAGTTTGTTACAATTTCAATTTGTTAAAGTGCAATTTACTAAAAATGCACTTTCTAAAACTTTCTTTGCTGCGACCAGTGACGTATATGTGAGGAAAGGCTATATCAAAATCCAGGTTTTATCAGTGCTGAGATAATTTACCTTGTCACTTACATAAAGGCAGCTGGGCAGATAGCATAACATTCTATTTATCCTAGCAGCCTAAGGAAAACATCAGAATTGACTCAAACCACCTTTGCAATGTTATGAGCAGTTCAGGCACAAATTAGCATGATATGTGACTAAACATTTGATACATACATTAACTATTTATTGTGTAGAAGTAAATACACGGCACCAATGAATTGAAAAACACTTGGATAATGCTCAGTGGTATAAGTGCTTTAGTTCTCATATACATGAAACACCTATAAAAGATTGAGCTGGTCGAATTCCTTGTTGACAGATACTGTTACCTGACTGTGTATTCTGAATGTCTATTAGCCAATGCATCACAAAAATCACTCAATCAGTGAATCCCAATCAAAGTCATCCTGGATCTCCTCACTGTTGCTATGAAGATTCTTCAAAGGTGGAGGACCTCTTGTCGTCAGTGGAGTTTGTCCACCAAGTGCTGCATAAAGACAAAATGTCATTTTGTTAGGCTGCTTTGAGCAGTTAGTCCAATGAAACAACAGCCATTGCCTCCCTGATTAATGACCTGTCTCTGAGACCCAGATCAAGGAATGACAGAACATCAATAGCTGCTTTCCCACCATCGAGCTGAATGGTCCTGAGCACAGCAAGAACTGATTCAATTTGGATTAACACCTTAGCGTGGTTCAGCATAATACACATCGTTGGTCACTCGTCACTACGGGTGTGACTGAGTCCAGAATCGATTCTGAATATTTAAGAATAGATTCTGAATCATTACAGAATCGCAATGCATCAGAGAATTGACTTTTCTTGCACCCCTACTTGTCACTTGCCAAACTCACTAATATTTGGATTCAGTTTCACACAAGAACAGTTCAGTCACAAAATGGAAAAGCGCTAAAGTAGCTAAAGAGGTAGAAGGCATATAAAAATAACATGCTATAAAATATATATAATGCAATATATAATATGATATATATATAAGCTTAGATGTACAGTGGTTCAGTGAGCAGCATCTCTTAACATACCATTAGGAGTCAGAGGCTGGCTTGTTGTAGGCTGCAACTCTGGTGGTCTCTGTGTTGTCTGGTTTTGGGGAAGTTGGGTCAGGGATCTTCTGGGACTTTGAAGGGGAGGCTCTCCAGAGGCAAGAGGGAGCTGGGAGGGGTAGATCAGTGGAGAGGGTTGAGTTAAACTAACCATTGTGGCAGTGTTGGTGGATGGGATATTGAGAGGAGGTGGAGCCATTTGTCCCAAAGGGTATGGGCCACCAGAAGTGGAGCCAATGAGACCCTTCTGAGTGAAGAAGCGGTTGAGTGAATCACAGAGTGAGGTGAAGAGTGTGGAATCCAATGCCCAGTCACAAAGCTCAGCCTGTCGCATGCTCTCTACCAGATCTACATGAGAAGACAACAGAGACACAATTAATCATTCTATTCCTCCTTATAGACTACATAGTATATAGATCTTGCAACCTTTTGAAAATCAGAAGAGAAAGTAATTTTTTTTTCTGTTTCAGTACTGACCAGGATGACAGGTAAGGTCAATGTTAGCCCAGTCCAGACTACTAGCTATTCTAAAACTCTCTCTTAAAGAGTCAGCATTACTAAACCAGTCTGCAGGAACAACTGAAATGAAGAGAGATAACATGATACAGATTACTGATCAGGTTATCAGAATGCTCATATCCTGTTCACACATCATTACTGTGCAAGTGTACTCACCATTACTGTGTAGCGGCTTGTCAGGCTCAGTGTTGGAATTTGCATGAATGTTTGAGGGGTTCTGATTCTGGTTTAGGTTGTGGGTGAAACCACAGTTAGTATTGGGTGTATTTGGGTTGAAGTTGCCGTTGATATTGAGATTTGGGTTAGGAATGGTGTAATGGTTAATATTGGGGTTTGGGCAAGGGGAAAGAGGGGGTAGGGTTGGTGTATGGAGTGGTGTACTGTCATTTATAAGTCCAAGTAAACTGGTAACATCCGCTATGAGCAAGAGGGATAGAAAGGCAGAGAGACCTTTAATGAGAGACATGTACACACCAGATGTTTCTTGTTGTACAGATGTCATTTATTGTTCACACTTACATTGTGAGGTGACTTTTTCTCTCACTGAGCGACAGAGGGATTGGAAGGAGTTGTACAGGTCTGGTAGATTCAAATCAGCAAAGGAGAACCGAAGAGGGGGATCAGCATGAGGGTTTAAAGGATGAGAGGAAGGAACAGATGTAGGTACCGGAGCACTTGGACGTTGCTGAAGAAATAAATCACAAATTCAAGGTGAGCACAGATTCAGCTGTGTGAAGAAAAGGAATGCTCACCTAAAAGAAAACAACTCTGTCATCATTTCCTCATCCTCGTGACATTTCATTGTTGTAAGACTTTTTTCTTCTGTGGAACATGAAAAATGAAAATGTTGAAAATATAGACAGTGGTGTTGTCAAAAAAAAAGACTTTAGTCAGCGTCAGTCAACTGTTAGTTTGGTTATCACACACAACTATTGTACGGCTACTGAAGACTTGAAATATAACGCATGGTTTGTACAGAATAATGTTGTTGGTGCTTTTTAGCGTTTTGGACCTCAACAACCTAAATCCCAAAATTAATATCAATCGTTACATTCTTCAACATTTTTTCTTATGTGTTCCACAGATAAAAGAGTCTACAGCCTTGCAACAACATAGGTTTGATAGACTAGCATCACTAGTCTAACTGTAAAATGCATTTTAAACTTATTAAAGTCACTGTGGGTTTTCAATACAATCTCAAGTCTAACAGTCACTGGCTCACACTCTCATTTCCTCATTCCTAGAGTACCAGCTGTGTCTGTTCTAAGGGGATATTAATCCTTAATAGAAACAGAAAAGCAGGAGAAATTACCTTGCAAGGAGGGGGAGAGAACATGTTCTTGATGTCTGACTGGGGTGGGAGGGGCTCTGGTTGATTGAAAGGCTCATGGGCCTCTGAGGATGGATTCTGGAACTGGGATAGTGAGTGAAATTAAATATTGTATCTTTCTCATACCTTTACATATGATAGACGAAATAAACATGGTCCATGTAATGTACCTCCTCCTCTTTAGGGTAAGGATGTTTGACTCCTCTGGGTTGGGATGGGTCAGGTCCATCCATTGTCCAGTATGAACCCTGAAAACAGAAGTTAAGAACTGTTTTAGCTTTAGTATTAGTGAGCAAAAGGATCTGAGACAAACTTTAAAAATGTTTATGAAATTTGGCTGAAATTAAAATAAGGAAGTAGTGGTGTGTCAGTAATAATATTAGATATCTTTGAAAAAAAGAGAAATCTCACTACATCACCTTCCCAGGGTCACTCTGTGGTCGAGGAACTTTTCGGAAACATTTATTGAGCGACAAATTGTGCCGAATTGAATTCTGTGCAAGAAAACAGAGAGTGTCTCAATGTATTTATTTTATATGCATCTCAGCCCTATTTTGAGTCATATTCTAAACACTGTGCCCAGGCCCCTCCCAACATACACTATTTCCAGTTAAATAGCATTAGCTTTCCTCAAGATGTCTTTAAGAACACATTGAATCACATTTCCTGTAAAATATTATTACACACCTTCAACTGCTTATTTTAAATTAAAACCACCCTGTAATAAATCATATTTATTCCCAGCAAATAAAGAACCACTTAATTTCTAATTAAAAGAGTCTTTGCCTCAGTAACAACAAAAACAGAGCTTGTGTTTCAGAGTATGATGCAAAAGCAGAACACCTTGGCGATTCAAGTCAGTATTACGTTGTAAAAAGATAAACGGAGCTCTCAATGAAACAAACACGTTCACAGACACAAGTAATGCTGATGAAATGCCTTTTGTAAATGAAGCTCCATAGACTCTCAGAATTACTGAAGCAATAAATAACTAAATGTTCCCTGTACTGCTTTAAAACTAAGCATCCAGTGAAATTAACAGGTGATCCAAAAATATCAAAACAGCATAGAATTATATGAGGTGGTGCTATGTTTAAAGGTTGTGGAAATGAACATACTTTTGATTAAAATAATATCTGTATATCTGCATTTATATTTCACATAGGTTTATATATAGATTTAAGTCAATAAAGGTACAAAGCCTATAACTACTTTGTGTCTGAGCACATCTGCAAGCAAGCTACGCATCATGGCCCAGTTTAACATGAGGTCATGTAGTGGGTTTACCTTCCATCCTCTTCCTGCTCTGCTGTAGTAAGGGAACGTATCACTGATCCATGTGTAAATATCATTCAAACTCATCTTCCTTTCAGGGGCGGAACTTATAGCCATGGCGATTAGAGTGGCATAGCTGTGTGGGGGCTTAACTTTAGAATTAGACGCGGGGGCCACGGTAGGTATGGGGGGTATATCCTTCTCTCTGGCTCGATCTTTCTTTCGCTCCACTCTTTCTTTCACTGAACGCAAGGTGCTGATTCCCAGCTGGGGAAGCCAGTCAATGCTGGTCAGACTGGAGTCTAATTCCGAAGTCATGCTCAAGGGGACTGTCTGAGGTGCAGAGAAACAAAACATTATGTAATACTGTGTTAGAACTTCTGGATCTAATCTAACGATTAACCATTCATTTCATGGAACACACACAGCTTCTAGGCCAAAATAAACAACATATTTCTACAATAGCTCATTTAAAATTAATGAAGTAGTACTTAAAAACAAACAGACATTTTTAAAGCAAATTGACTGCATACGTCAGAAACACTTACATTCTTTTCCAGTACATGTGTGTGTGTGCATTAGTAAGAAACACTGCAAAATAAAGGAAAGAAACACCTACCTCTCTCCTGTCGAGAGGACACTGAGTTCACGCTGTGTCAATTTTTAATGCTGTCATCTGTTGCGCAGGGGAGCTTAGCAAACGTTTACTCAAAGTTCTGGCTCATTTTATCTTCTTTCTGTTTATCGCTGCATTTATTCACCGACAAAAGCTTTCTAGTTAATCCGCTTTGTATGAATTTTGTATTTCAGAGATGAGAAAACTATCGGAAAAAAGTTCTTCCCTTTCTTTCTCTTTACCCCTCCCTTTCTATCTCTGTCTAACGTCACACACTCCACCCTCCTTTTGACATACGAGCACTCGCTCTCTTTCTCCTCCCTGCTCTTGTTCGCCCCTCCTTCCTATGATGGCTGCACTTATAATGTTTAACTGGTGAGCTGTTACTGCTGAAATAGGAGAGGAGTGGCGCTGTAGGCGGGAACCCACCATAATAATTTCCATTTAGATTTACTTGGCCGTATGACACAGTATTTACATCCTGTTGTATATAACACCATGTCAATGGTTTTTAACCAGGGGTATGTGTACTCAAGGGGTTATTTAAACAGATTGCAAAGTGAAATATTCTGATTTGTAACAATTGTTAATAACATTAATAAACCATGACTAATTAATTATTAATCTCATGATTTTCACAATTCTCTTTAAGTAAAGAAAACTAAAAACAGCATTTTTACTTTATTGTGGATGACACTGAATATATGAAGAACGTATGTGCTATTTGGTGAGTCTATTGTATTCATTGTTTTCACCTTTTTTATTTTTTAAGTGTATTTAATATCATTAATGATTATGATAAATAATATCCAGGTTTGTTTTGTATGTGTGCTTGATCTTTATTGATGGGGTTGTGGGCTGCTCATGTCATAACGCAATGAAGAAAAACAACAATCAAGTAGATTATAAATCAAGTAGGTAATAAATACATTATTACAATGTTATGTTTATTGAATTTTTAGATTTTATTTATAATCAAACCATACAGGCTGTATTTCGGGAAATTATTATGGTACAGGAAGTGTTTTATTTAATTAGTTGAGATGCCTGCACATAATGTTATATAAAAAATATTAATTATTTGCAATGGAATTACAAGACAATGACATCTCAAATATTTGTGTTTCCTTTAAAAGGTTAATTATTTGAACAAGCAAACGCACACAAGTTCACATGAGTTTGTGCTAAGTTACAGTAATGTATGTAATTATGTCTGTAGGGTGTGGTGTGTGGCTAGCCCTACAAAGAACTGAAGAAGGCCAGCAGGCCTGTATCAGGGGAGGGGTGGGCCATGAGCTTCTGAATCTGTGTGCAGAGATGAATGACAGGTAAGAACATGAACAGAACAATGGTCGAAAAGAATCTTATTCACCATAAAATCTCAAACACTTCAGCAGCTCCTCATACACAGAAGCACACTCAAGCCAAACCTATAATTACCACAAGAGCAAAGAAGACTTAACCCTTCCTAAATATAAATGCTTCCTAAAAATTTTCTTCAATTTATTATGAAAATGGTTTAAAGGGATAGTTTATCTGAAAATTCATTATTACCAAACCATTATGTCATACATAATTTCTTTTGTCAAACAAAAGAGATGATGTTTATCAGAATGTCTGATCTGCCTGTTGCCATACAAAAGGCAACAAGCCTATCTCCTATATATCTTTACTGTGGCTGCCTAGAATGTAATCAAACAGGTTTTGGAGTGATACAGAGGTAAGCATATGACAGAACTAATTTTCTGTAAACTAATCCCTTTAAGTGGTTATATTACTGTAAATATTTGATCTGTGCATCCCATTTAACAACAGACATGAAGGTAGGCAGACATACAAACAGACAGATAAATAGATTATATACTTCTTTAAAGTTGGGGTGCTTGGCATTCTGCACTAGTTGTAATAAAACTCCCTCTGTAGTGGTAAGAAACGCCCCACTCTGCTTCAGTCGTGATAACGCGAAAAGCCGATCTGTCTGACTGAGAAACAACAGGCATATATGTTTTCAACACCTGACAATTACTTAAAGACTTAACTTATAGAACAGAGCAAATTCTGCACACACAGGTGCCCTAACAAATGGAGATTTATGTGCAAGCAAACCCTCCTGTTTCTGGAGCTTCCGAAAAAGGCTTAAAGATGCCATCCATCACTCCTGAAACATACTGGACTAGAGTTTGTGCTTGAGAAAACATGGGTGTGTGTCTCATTGCTTTTAAACATTACATACAGTCACATACTGTCTTTAGTCAGTTAAATCATTATAAAATACCACAACCTTTTTCTTAATATGTGCATTAAAAAATCTAAGAGGCCTATTTCACACCTGCGAGAGGAGACAGCATCTGCTACAATATGAACCTCCATGCCTCGCTCCAGAAGATCAAAGGCTGTGCACTACAGTAAAACAAGAAACCTAAAGGTCAGTGCACAATAACTGAAAATGTCTCATGGCATTAGTTTAAACATCACTTGAGGTTACCGCAATGCAGGCTTGAGCCTCGATGCCACACAGTATGACCTGCTGAGGATCTCCCAGATTCTTGAGGGAGCTCTCCACACTGTCTGTCAACATGGAGAAACTGGTCTTTGCATGAGGCTTCAGCCCTTCAGCACCCAGCTCAGGAACCGTGGGGCCCAGACCTTTAGGGTACTGCTCTGTCAGAATCTGGGGGATGTTCAAGATTCGACATGCCTGTGAGAGGAATAAAGTTATTAATGTTCATTGCCTGACCTAAAATTGACCTGACAAACAGAAGGCTGTCATTAGGCGGTCATTAGATTTTTAGGAAGGCTGTTGCCATTATCTGGTAAACAGAATGACTGATATAATGACGAGATATATACACATAATTTATTATTTATGGACAAATCTTACTTCATCTGTTAATCTAATAACAGCACATGGTTAACGGTCAATAAGGACAATCTCAGAATGGCCAGCTATGGCTGATACATCGACTTGTCACTACACTAATTTCAAATAATACATATAAAAGCAGATAGTTGAAAGGATGCAGTGATGGTAACTCATGCAAAATATCACCTACAAGTTACAGAGATGTTATTAAACAATTAATTGTTGACAACGAAATAAATTGTGCTAATTTTACCTGCAGCAATCTTGCGCATTGCTCACAATATTTGTGAACTGGAAAATATTGGGTCTGAACTTCTCCTGCATGTCACACAAAAATAGCACTGATCCTTTGGTGGAGAGTCTGCCAATTCTTGCCACTGAGGAGAGAATTATGTTAGATGTATATACTGAACCCACCATTATGTATGTTATTGCATACACTGCAATATGTAATTATACAAAAACACTGCATAAAACATACAATTGTGCATGTTTATGTAAATTATCAGTATCCTTTATAATTACGAATTTAAGTCAACATGTCCCAAAGTTTCCAACTACTATTTAGCAAGGCATTATTAGCCTAGTGTCCAACTTCGCTAGCTAAATTTGAATAAAAACACAAAGGTACAGCAAATCAAAATGAGATCAACGTCTGAGTGTCGGCATGTCAAGAGGGAAAGGTATGAACGTGATAAAATGCTATCTAGGTAAAGAGTTCACTAGAATTTGAGCCATTGTACCAACAAAAGTGAAAGTACGCAGGCAGTGTCCTACTGTCCTGTATATTACTTACTTGGCAAATCCCCCCACTTACTGACACCAATACATACATTGCAATTTTTATACTGCTATGATATTGCGTTTAATGATATTCAGAGGCGAACAAGCAGTACTTACTTTTTGCAATACAATACAGAGAAAACCTCGGACGCAAAGATCAAGTGCAGATGAAACCCGGCTGCCCCGTGTGTAAATAAACTTTATACAACTGTCCACCCACTCCTGTTATTGGTGGTAAATGGCAGTAAGCCAAGCACAACACCAATTAAAAATTACAACAGTACACAAACGAACAGGCGATTCCTGATCGTCGACGCCTGAAAACAACACAATATTTGAGTTAAATGTCTTCTCGATAACAAAATAGCAGCACAATTGCCGACCCACACCTCCACAACACCGTTAATGTGAGCAGATCACACAGCAGAGGGTGCTGTCAAAACACAACAGAGAAACTGTCCTCAATCGGTCCAGTTTATTTATGTCTTTCGCTTGCATGTAAACGTGATTTGTGTTCTTGATCTGTATAAAATACACATACACAACCTTGAGAATCGCAACAATAACAGAGGAGCTTAATGTTTGATATTTTCCTAATGGTTTAAAGGGCGATGTTGACCCGGATGTATATGGGAGTGGCTACTGACCCTAGCGTTCGCACTCTCACGGCCTTGACGTTTCACAGGGATTTTGTGAAAATTAAGACCGTTCTTTACGTACTATAGTAGTTGTAGAGAATACACGAGCTCTTCCGGAGCAGAACACTTGTACATTGCAGTACAACAGCTAATGCATGTCTGTTTTTCTCGTTCTCTTTGAAAACACGTTTTCCTCATGCTAATCTTTGTATTTGGTGAGCGCCTGTGGGAAGCACCAGCTCGACTGTTGCGGCTGTCGTTAAACTGCGCTCTGCTTTCACCAGCTCGCACTTTTTTCGTTGAAAGGCTGCCGTTTACATCCTTGGTGTAAATTGTTATTGTTTGGGAGATAATCGCAATCAGTGAATTGCTAGCTGCTAGCTAGCCGGTTTTACGTTCAGTCGGGGTGTTGGAGTTGCTGCAAAATGTCAGATTTTGACGAGTTTGAGAGACAGCTGACCGAAAACAAGCAAGGTGAGAAATAAAACTCTCCGTATGCGGCGAATGAGGGTTTTGGCATGTGTTTCAGTGGATGTGGTAGTGACCAGCGAGTGGTTCAAGGACCTGCTTAGCTGGGCAAGCAGCTGGACACTCTGCAGAATAAAGGAGCTCCTTTACTCGAATGATCTGTATCAGAGTGTAAAAAACACCAAACAAATGCATGAAACAAATGTTCTTAAGCATTATAAACCATCAGACATCCGAAAACGTCTTGCAAATTTGTCTTACAAATTCTGAGCAATGATGTTTATGTACAGTGACGATTCAATGAAAATCTGGGATTCAATATCTAATTTAAACCTAAAAAATAAACCAGGTTTTACAAAAAAGTAAAACAAAGAACTTTTATAATGTAAAATTTCAATAAAATAAGTTAAACACTGTTCTAGGAAGCAAATTTGTGACATTGACCATGTTAGCTTCTTTATATGAAAGGTCACATTACCTTTCCCTGAAGCAGGCGAGATGCTTTTTGAAACATTCTCAGATCATACTGGTGTAAAATGTATTATCAGGTTTTATACAAATATGCGTCTGTGGCAGTTAAAGTGCATGCTGTCATTAAAGCAAGCATAAGATGGACATATAAAATACTAACAAATTCATGTTAATTTTTACAGTTCAAGTTACTTGCTTATAACAAGTTAAGCTATAATAAGCTAACATGCTTATAATGATAAGAAATGTTCACATGTGGATTCAGACTGTTGAACCCCACTGTATCTATGCAGAAATATAACCGGTTAGTACTGATAAATGAAGATTTTTAATAAATCCTTGATACACACTTGGAATTAAAAACATTGCTTGATCATGGTTTGTATATTTCATTGCAACACAATGGGCAGCGGACAGAGACAAGGAGAACAAGCACCGCCGGCCCAGTGGTTCGAGAAGTCGTAGCAGAGACCGGGACAGGAAGAGGCGGAGTCGAGACACAGAAAGGAGAGGCAGTCGAGATCGCCATGGAGATAGCAAAGATCGCAGACACAAACGCAGGTATGTGGAAAATTGATGTTGCAAAAAGTTAAAATTGTTAGAGTTATTTTCCACATCAGCAGATCAGTTATGCTGCTTAGTGGAGCATTCACTATAGGGTTTGTGAGACCCATCTGGGTTATCTCTAGATGTTTGAGAGTTATCTCTTTCTTGCTTTGCAGTCGCTCCCCACACCGTGAGAAGAAAAAGATTAAAGTGAAAAAATACTGGGATGTTCCTCCTCCTGGTTTTGAACACATTACACCCATGCAGTACAAAGCCATGCAGGGTGAGTGTCTCTCTTCCCCTTTTTGTCTATCTCTCTCTCTTTCCATGTGTCTAACAATCTTTTAAAAAAATGTGACTGACTTCAGCTGCCGGTCAGATCCCAGCCACAGCTCTGCTGCCCACAATGACCCCTGAAGGTCTGGCTGTGACCCCAACACCTGTTCCTGTCGTGGGTAGCCAGATGACTCGACAAGCCCGGCGGTTGTATGTTGGCAACATCCCATTTGGTATCACAGAGGTGAGATTCACTGTGATCATGTCTAGCTTTTTTCGTTGTGTGTTGTTGTATTAGAAGGTGTGATAATCTGTAACCAGTTACACATCGTCAATTATAAAAATGATCAGACAAGATGAACTTTCCTTTTTTTGCAGAAGACAATGAGATTTCATTAATATAAAGCCAAATTGTGATTAGAATTCACATGAATTGTTTTGATATGTGAACTGAACAGAGCAGAACAGTTGTCATCAGGGGGTGTCAGATGCTAAGCTGTGTTCTTCCTTTATGTTTGATAACTGCACTTCTCTCTCATTTTTTATAGGAGTCTATGATGGACTTCTTCAATGCTCAGATGCGTTTGGGTGGTCTGACTCAAGCCCCGGGAAACCCAGTCCTTGCTGTTCAGATCAACCAGGACAAAAACTTTGCCTTTTTGGAGGTCGGTCTTTGTTCTGAGCAGTAGTTTGATTTGTAGGTCTTCACATATGTCCTTAGATGTTTCAGAAGTGTAATATGACTGTTATTTTAATTCTGTTGTGTTATTACAGTTCCGCTCCGTTGATGAGACAACACAGGCCATGGCATTTGATGGCATTATTTTCCAGGGACAGAGTCTGAAGATTCGCCGACCACACGACTACCAACCTCTACCGGGCATGAGTGAAAACCCCAGCGTCTATGTCCCAGGCATGACTATATTATGCTGTCTGAAATTACTTCTGCTTGGGTTGTTTCTTTCTACAATGATTATTTGAAGCCTAAATTGTAATAATTTAATACAGTAAAATTTAATACAGTAAAATTTAATACAGACCATTAGATTTGCTCACACAGGTTCTGTGTCTGTAGGCGTGGTCTCCACGGTGGTGCCTGATTCAGCTCATAAGCTCTTCATTGGGGGTCTGCCAAATTACCTCAATGATGACCAGGTTTGTTAAAATGGCATTCAGTTCCTGAAAAGGATTCATGTCATACTGCTAAGTTAACAGTCTTGAAATTAGGCAGAGCAGAACTATTTTCCTTTTCAATTGCTTTATTTTAGGTAATTTTTCTATGTCAAAATTTGACATTGCTCATTTTTTAATGCACTTGCATTTCCCACTAATATGGCAATCAGAATTCAATTTGTATGTGCTGAAGTCTGTTTCGGGATTTTAAAGTTGAAGTGTTTTTATGACATGCATGTCAGTCCTTGTCTGTTTCGTGGCTTTATTCTGACTGAAAGATGATTGTCTCTGTTCCACAGGTAAAAGAATTGTTGACATCATTTGGTCCCCTAAAGGCATTTAACCTGGTGAAGGACAGTGCCACAGGCCTCTCTAAAGGCTATGCCTTCTGTGAATATGTTGACGTCAATATCAGCGATCAGGTAATAATAAACACTGATTGAACCTCTGAGCTTCTTTAGACCTACATTTTGTGAGCCTTACAAATGTATTTAGTCTACCATCACTCAGTTAATCATATAAACACATATTGTGCTGTTAAACACCAGCAGTCTGAAACATCACCCTACACACCCTATTTTAGCACATTACATGTTTCTGTGAGTTGATTGGAAGTAATCAAATCTGACTGATTTGGCATAAATATGTGAATAGAAGCCGAGGTTACAGTAGAAGGTTACAATAGAAGTTGAGCTAGAGGCGCTTTAAAGCTTTTGATTGACACCCATATTAACCTCTCCAAGGCGCACTGTTCATTATCACAGGCCATTGCCGGTCTCAACGGAATGCAGCTGGGCGACAAGAAACTTCTGGTCCAAAGAGCAAGCGTGGGCTCCAAGAACACCACACTGGTGAGAAACTCGATTACCTTCGTAGGAAGCTGAACATTGATGTGCTCCATCATATTTCTTACTTTTCCTTTTTACTTCCTCTGAAGACGGGGATAAATCAGACTCCAGTGACCCTGCAAGTTCCAGGTCTCATGAACAGCTCGGTCACCCAGATGGGTGGCATTCCAACAGAAGTCCTGTGTTTGATGAACATGGTGGCCCCAGAGGAACTGCTGGATGATGATGAGTATGAAGAGATCGTAGAAGACGTTAGGGACGAGTGCTCCAAATACGGCCAGGTCAAGAGCATCGAGATCCCACGTCCTGTTGATGGCTTGGAAGTTCCTGGCACTGGAAAGGTTTGACTCTAAGTGTAAATACAGTTAAATTTGAAATTGAACCTATTGATAGACATTGAAATGTTTGTTTTCCTTTACTCTTTTAGATCTTTGTGGAGTTTATGTCAGTGTATGACTCCCAGAAAGCAATGCAAGGGTTAACAGGAAGGAAGTTTGCCAACAGAGTTGTAGTAACAAAATACTGCGACCCCGATGCCTACCACCGCCGAGACTTCTGGTAGAAACAGGACAGAATCAAGAGGCAGTGCAAATGCAAATGGTGTGATTTCAGTTCTGAAAACCCCTTAATTTGTAGATTTACAAGGTCTGCAGAGGTGTGGGCTTTTTTTTTAAAAAAGATTAGAAGCCAGATTAGAAGCATGACGTGATTGGCCAGAATTTTGACAACACCAACAATATTCTAGTATGTGCAATGCTTTAAGATGGGAAATCGGACTGTACTACTTTATTGTCTACAGAAAAGGGTTAAATTAGACATGACACACAATGTCCATCTTAATTTTGCCCCATAGTGATTTTATGCTATCACCTCCCCAACCCTCCCCCCAAATGTGTTACATACTGTATCTGGACACCTCACATCCTTTGAGCCAAACTGATTAGATAGGAATGATGGGGTAATATAAAGATGTGAGTCTGGAAAGCCGAGGGGAGACAAACAATGTCCACATCATTAACAGAAAAAGAATGTTACACTTAAAAACAAGGTGGCGAGAGGGGCTGTTTGAAAAATGGTCTTTGTTTTTTTGGTATGGTTTTTATTTAGGCTGTGAAATTGTTTTTGTGTTTGGGTTAAGTGTAAATGTTGAGGTTAAGTGTGTGCAGTGAGAGGACGTTCTAAGTTTTCTCCTGACATCATAAATGTATGAGGTAAGCCCACTACAGGCATCTTGTAGAGGTTGAATCTTACCAGTTATGTCTATACTGTCGTTCTGTTTCCCAATCCCATAATCCTCCATCCCCTGCTCTTCTTCTCTCTCCCTCTAATTGTTGTATTCTTGTGAACTCTTTTCCTAGCTCCATCTAACCAGATTTGTACACAGTGCAAACTTCTCTGTGTTGTTTTTCTTTTCTTTTTTTATACATTCTGTATCTAACTGTCCACTGCTGTTTTTTAAAACTGTAATAAGATGAGTTGATTTAATACAGTGCATTTATGTATGAGGACCAGAATAATGTTCTGGTGAAATAAACTCAATGCATTTGAATTGATTGCATCAATATTCTGCCAGCAGATAGTGCTAACAGGTCAGGTTGGATTGCACTGCTTACTTGGAAAGTCATTCTGTTACAGTGTGTGAGCTTTAGGAGCAGTGGTTTGTCTGTTTTTAGACTCTGAAGGCCATTAAGTGGGGGTGTGGTAGTTAAGATTGTATTGTTGAGGAAAAGTGAACTAAGAAAAAAAAAGGAAATATCAATGGAAATAAGTGGATTGCTAAAAGGAGTTTCTGAAAATTACAAAGAACTAAACTAAAAAAATAGAGAATAGTAGGAATTCAGTGTGCTCTACAATACAAAAGTTAAAACAGAAGAAATCTTACAAAAGGACTGTAAAAAGTCACTTATTGGGTGGTTTATTTAAAAACACTAAGCTGTAAAATTCCCAACTGCTTTCATATTTTTTTCAAAATAGAATTAAAAACCCTGTGCACTGAAATCATTTCACCTAAAACTAAGAGTAAATGATTTTACTCTTAAAAAGATGTCTTTTATGTGCAAGTTTCAGTCTTGTGTGACCCCTTTTTGGACTGCTCATGGACCTTCTCGTGCACATATGAAAAATACCAAAAAGTGGCTTAAAGTGTTATTCATTGGGTAAACTGATACTTCCAGGAGTCAGGGAAGTTTCTAACAATTTAAAGAAAACTGAATGATTGTTTCAGAAGAAGATAGTTTTGCCGACGACTCTTGAGGTTAATGGAATCATTTCAAATCTTTGAAATGAAATGTTTGAGGCTATTATTAACCAGTAAGTATTATTAACCAGTAAATTAATTTAAGCACAACTACATATGTTTGTTTTGCAAACTTCCATTAAGTAGGCAATAATTCCAGAGATTTAAATTGTCAAGGTGTAAAATCACAAAGATTACACAAATTCCAATTCTACACAAAATCTCCATTAGGTTCTACAAGCCAACAAAATGGCTGCACTGTTATTTGAATAAACCACTTTTTTCATGCAACAAATCTGGCTGATCACTTAGCATGTGGACCCCTCAGTGGACCCCTTCTTGCTTAAGTGTGTGGTTCTCAGGTTCAGCATTCACACAGTGATATTTGCATATCCAGATGGATAAACTTATAAAAGTCAAGTTACAGAAAGTCATGTGCTATTGGTCTATCAGAAAACCATTAGAATTTTTACTAAGAGTACTACAATCTGAATTTTATTTGTTTTTGCTTTTTCTACACTGTGGCCCAACTTTCTAATGCCTTATATTTTCTGTCTATTCATGCCTCAATATAATCTGTTCTCAGAAACCTCTCCAACTTTATTTAATTTCATTACTTTCTTATGCGCATCCTCTATTTAATTTAAAGCCATCTATTACATTCTAAGCTGTCCTCTAGCTTTATCAGCTGCTGTCTTGCCACATAAACAGTCCCCTCTCTCACTCTCTCCTGTCTTTGTGACTGTAACTCCCGCGCACTTAATGTCATTAACAGGTGTTTGTCCAAAATAGAACTCTTGCCCATGCATACGCACAAACATCAGCTGACATACAAGCACCTAACTTTCCGCACACATGCAAAACTCACACCACCACACACTCCAATTATAAAAACATGGAAAAATACCCTTGCTATAACTATATTCAATATTTACCCACAGTTAAGCTAGCATGCATTCAGTCTTTGTGACGATTGCACGAGCCCATTCACACTCCTCCTCTCGCTGTCAATCTCTCACACTCGTCGTCACTCTCTTTATGTCCCTCCCTCTCTTCTTCTCACAGCTGAGTTTCATCTAGTCATCAGATCTGCACCCACACAGCACAGGTCAGGATTTGAGTGCTTTCATTGTTGATAAAGTTTGTTGGCATTTCAGTGCGCTGGCTGCACACATGCATTATGTTATAATATTAATACAATGTGTGTGACAAGCCTTTTATTACATTTAATGTTTAAATATGTTGTAAAGTTTAAAGGTTTTTTTATTTTGCGATTATTTGGCAATTTTATAATCCTTTACTAATGCCACCTTTTGTGATTCATATTTTGTTATTAGAATGCAAAATGTAGAATGCAGGTGTGTGTGTGTGTACATACGAATAACTATAGTACCTCTGTACCTCTGAGCTGCTAAAGATGTAATACAGTTGACCTGGATTATAAAATAACATGTGACTTGATATGACACCATAGTCAGAAAGCTTGCTTCAGCGTAACTTGTTTCTCAGCTATCTGTAAGCTTTGCGTGTAACAGTTTGATAAAGCATTTTTATTTTTGTGTCTAAATCCCAAATGTAATAGTGAGTGTATAATAACAAGTGTATAATATTAAAGCAGTGTTAACTGGTTAATGGAATAAATTTAACTATTAGGATAAACAAATGAGCATAAAACGATATTTGGTTTAAGTCCTCATGAGTATGTGTTAACTCGTGTATGAAAGGACTGTATCACCTTGGTCTAACTTTTATTGTTATATTTAATACAATTTGGAAATTGGTTAATAATAAGGGTTAAATAAAGAACTGTGATGGAAGACTGTGATGTATCAAATGGCTGTAATGTATAGGCAACATAAAATGGCCCAAAAAACTTTTACTGGGTGTCTAGTTTATCTGGACCACATACTATGAGTTTGTGGGTGGCTTGTTTAGGTTATAGACACACTGTGGTGTGTCTTGCCCAAAGTTTAAGAAAAGTAAATATTTGTAATTGTTTGAGTTAAACAGTGATATTTACACTGCCACGTCAGTTGCATAAATACAGATCTGTGTTAATAGCTAGTTGAAAGTTAAGTTAATATCACCACACAGCATACTTGTGAGTGTATCACACTATTTGGGTATGTGCCACACGTCTGTTGTTTCTCTATTAGTCGTGTGTGGGTGTTTGGCTTCAATGAGCCTTGTGTTGTAGTACTGCCTCCCTATACTGGTACAGTGATAATGACTTAAGACCCTCTGCCAGTATGACTGTCACACATAAATTAACACCTACTCCACCTGGCTCTCTTCCTTTCTTCCTCCTCAAACAACTTTGTGTATCATCTACTGGCTTGTTTGGTCCACGTTAAACTCTCTCCAATCCCTCGTCTTTTTTTAGAATACCGCAACAACAAACACCTTGAATCTCACCATTCGTAGATCTAAAAGTTCTCTGTACACATAATGCTCAGGTATTTACGAGGCCTTAAAATGGCACAGATCGCACAGACAGGGCTAAAAAGGTTCTGGGTTGCATGAGTATGTGTTGATATCTCACATTGTGATCTTAGACAATGTGACCTAATCATGACTCATATTAAACTTCTCTGAAAGCTTAATGTCTGTATAATGAACAGAGGACAAACATATAATGTGGTTTTCCAGGTATTGTGGCTGTTGTCTTTGTCATTGCTATTAATAAATTGATTGATTATGCCTATTAACAGCAAGGAAGATGAGTAATAAAAGTGTTCTTTTTAATCAATACAGTACAGTTATTTATGCCGCATGCAGCATCAATATCTCACCATCCTAAGAGCTTTGCAGTCATGGTTACTGTCTAATAGGACAAACAGAGTCTCTACAAACTCTAATCTCTAATAAGTGTGTCCTTCAGTCCTTCTTGTTCTTTGTACTTAATGGCTTTTAATTTCTTTTTAAAGTCTGTTTTTCTCTGTTTTGCAGGGTAACCAAAAGAGGAATACATCTTATTTTTACTGTTCTATACGACCTCAGTTTTTACATCCCTTGTTTCATATCAAGTATTTGTTTTTATTCTTGTCTTTATTTTGTAAACATCAGTTAATTCCCACATTTTACGAGCCTCAAAAATGACCCTCTGTCACTTGAATTACTTGTACGCAGGATTCTTTTTACATCACAAAACATTTTAATTTATTTCCGTCTCTTGTCCCTTTTTGAACTTTGATACTTCTCTGTGTTCTGCGTTCATTGTCAATCCTCCCACCCAACTTCAGACTATTATCTCAAGTCTCCATTTTTTTCTTTTTTTACTGCAGTCATCCCTGTTTTTCTCCTTGACTCCTTTCAAGAGTTTTGCTATCTGAAGCATTGTGACTGCCATGTGGTCCAACTTGTTTTTGCAGCAGGAAGAGGAAGGCAGAGTAGGCATGACTACATTAGCTGGACTTGGAAGTAAGGCAGGACGAGGGGTTAAAAGATCTAGAACCCCTCGAATCAGTGACAGCCAGGAGGGCAAAATCAAACTGTCATTTTTCATCGCAGTCATAGGTGTTACTTTGACAGTACTGGGTATGGGCACAGAGTTCTGGGTGGAGCTATCCCAACCCAAACACTTCAGGAACAACCAGACGTGTGAGATGGCACATTACGGCCTTTGGAAATCTTGTGTGCGTACACTATGGGTGTCAGATATTGATCCAGAGAGGGAGACCTGTGGACCAGTAGAACTGCACGGAGGTGAGAGTGCTCATTCTCCCTGTTTCACAAAATTCCTAACTATGTTT
>JAZGTJ010008197.1:5187-21416 GCA_036877575.1 Botia almorhae | reverse complement strand
TTTTAATAGCGTCTCTGATTTAAAGCTTCATAGCAAAAATGGCATTAGAGACGGTACGTTCAATTCATTTCTATGAATCTCTTTCATTTGTCTGTTTCAATGAATCAATTCAAAATGCAAAACCTCTTACATTAAACATTTTGATTCTGTTTGGTTCCTCTAAAAAAATCACCCTTTTAAGCCAGTTCAGAGCCAATGCATAAATATTACAACTGAATATTGTTTTAGTCACACAATATAAGTTTTTAGCTGCAGTACACTATATTGCTTTAGACATGAACATAACTCTCTGCATATTACGTCAATATATACAAACCAGTTTATTAAATGTCCCTGCTGTGACTCTTCAACATAATTACATGTGCAATATGTATACGAACAATATTTATGTGTTTCTCTAACTTAAATTGCGCACATATGCCGTCCAGCACGTTCTCTGCGCAGCGTTACTGCTTTACTGGATCCTGCCTGGACGAGCTAAAAGGAAATGAAACATTTTTAATATAGGAAGATGCATTACATCGACCAAAGTATATTGAGACCATATTTTTGGGCTGTGATGAAGAAAGTGAGAATGATGTTCTGTTCCAAACCTAGTAAGATTCAAGACATCGTAGCCCAAAGTAGGCACCTCAATCGTGCTTTGTCTTAAGATGGCTTTTCTATTTGGAGAAAACAATCCCAGTATGCATTGCATTGTGCTGAGTGAAGAAGTAAATCCAAGATGGCAACTGCTCGGCTGACAGGGAATGTTCTTAAAATGTTGTCTTACACCTAAAGAATGTTTTTAAATACGCTGAGAGAACTTTTAGAGAATGTTAGCCAAAGTTCTGAGATCGATCCCTGTTAGCTAGGGTTAGGATGCTGCCCTTTTAGGCAGCGAGGTAACCCGCTAGGGTTTGGAACAGAGCTAGAAAGTTTGTTTGTGTGTTGTTTTTGCAGAGGGAAATCTCTACACGGCCACCGTGACCGATTTCCTGGCCATCGATGCTGTTATATACAGAAGTCTGGGGGACAATCCTGCTCTGAGAACAGTGAAACATGACTCCAAGTGGTTCAGAGGTACTAAAGACATTAGTTGACAGGAAAACACAGCCATTACTGATCAGCATATGTATGTAATATTAATGTTGTTGGCGTATGTGTGCCATGTGGGTTAAGCTGTGTTTGTGAGTTAATGTCGTTGTTAAAAGGCTCTTGTTTACACCCACATCACTGTCAGGGTCGATAGCTGAGTAAGGAACTGAGTCTGAGTCAGCAGCCCCTCCCTCATCTCCCATCATCCTTTGCAGCCGTACCCTGATGTGATCTCTGGCTGATGCAGCACTTTGAATGAAAGCACAACTGTGTCCCGATTCAAACTCCTCAACTCTCTCTCTCTCTCATTCTTTTTCCTGCTGTCCCGGGTCACTCTCGTCCCAAAACATCCTCTCTTTCCTTTTTTTGGTGCGCGTCCTCTGAGAAGACAATGATTGTACTGTATTGAAAGCAGTGTATGCGTTTTGTGTGGCTCATTCAGATCTGAGCATGTGATCTGAGTATAGTAATATATTGTAAACAGGAAGTATTGATGGTTTGGCCCTCGTTTGGTCTGTTTCAGAGCCGTACTTTGTGAGCGCTGTGGAATGGGGGCCGCATGTCTACTTCTTTTTCAGAGAGATGGCCATGGAGTTCAACTACCTGGAGAAGGTGAGCGACGTCTTGCTATTGGTCAGATATACAGAAAGCCCCGCCCCCAAACCTACGCCATTGGTTGAGCCAGTGTTGCTGTGTCAGGCGGGTCGGGATGCTCAAACAAATAGAGCAACACAGTTTGAAAGCGTATTTCACTTTGTGCAAGAAACAATGTACGAGTGGCTTGCATGTTCTCGTCTCTTCGCATTAAGCTGGAATAGGAGAAAGTATTTTGACAGTAAAAAGACCCCAGAGATCTCAACGATGTCGCCAACCAAAACTTTTACTTGGTTTCGCATCGTGTTCTCTCAAAAGCAGATTATCTGGGCTATAAAATATAATCACATAAAATTGAGCGTTGTACTGTAACTGTATATGAACAGTCGTCTCATTTAGGTTTATTTTTATTTCTCCAAAGTGTTTTTTAACAAAGTTGATGCTTAACTGAAACAGAAATTAGACCTCCTGGGCTATGAAAGAGAAACCTGTGATCCTCTGGGGTGAGAACTGATTTATAGGAGTAGATATGGAGAGGAGTAATAGAGAGAGCTTAGTAGAGTGAAGAATCAGTGGAGAGAGAGAGAGGAAGCAATGGGTGGGAGTCTGAAATAGTCTTACAGTGTGTTATATTATTCAAATGTCAATACTAACTACTGTATTTCTAGTCCGACAGCAGCGTGACCTTTTCCCCGTTTCTGTGCTGCGTATTTAATCATCGTTCCCCGCAGCACAAAACTGTTTTGGGGGGAATTTAGGCACAGTGAAGTTTTTTCACTGTTGTTGTATATGGGGCAACTGAAAGACTATCCATCATATCATTTACTGAAAACTCAAACAACACACTGACAGAATCACAAGGGGTTCTTGTATCCGAAAATTAGCAATGCAAAGCATCTGCAGGAATGGAAGTTTGCGTGCGCAAGCAATTTCTGCTGCCGGACCTCGCAGAGACGAAAACCCGCCGTGCTTTGCGTTTTGCTCTCCTGAAAACGCTCAAAGAACCCTTTATAAACCATTCTGACATTTTCATGAATTGGTTATATTAGCTTAACCGTTTCTTAAACAAACCAGCTACATGTTTTCAGGATCTGCTTAAAATCCACCAAGATGAAAAGATTTGGGTTTTTAGGAGTATCTCACGACTGTCTGGTGCATTTATAACAGAGATTCATCATTAATATCTCAGGCAAAACAACTTTGTAGATGGTTATGATGAACAGTGTTGAATCAGTCAGTTAATAGTGTTAACTGGATGCATGGGATTTTGTGTGTGTGTGTGTGTGTGTGTGTGTGTGTGTGTGTCAGGTGGTGGTGTCTCGCGTGGCACGCGTGTGTAAAGACGATCTGGGTGGCTCGCAGCGCGTGCTGGAAAAGCAGTGGACGTCGTTCCTGAAGGCTCGGTTGAACTGCTCCATCCCCGGAGATTCGCATTTCTACTTCAACCTCCTGCATTCCACCAGCCCCATCATCCACATGCACGGCAGGGATATCATCCTCGCTGTCTTCTCAACACCCTCCAACAGGTAAGTCACGGAAACGTTACCAGCAAGCTTTTTAAAAAATGGCGCTTGGCAGTAGTCAAAAAACAAGAAAAAACACCTAGTCAAGGTCTCATGTGGCACACCTACACATCGTTCACAGATATCTGATGCATATTGTGCCCAAAAATGGCAAGTGCTGGCTGAAATCACAAGCTGCAATCTGATTGGCTGGTTTCCAATTTTCAGGAGTCAGAGTGCACAGGTTTATCTCTGCTGAGAATTAAATTTGTGTTTACGAATTCCTAGTGCTTGTGAGGAAGAACTAGTTGCAGAATTTGCAGAATTTTGCAAGGTTCTTGCTATTAAATTCAAAGTTTTGTTTGAAACCCATACTGTCATGTAAATCGGCTTACAATTTTAGCTTGTAAGAAGCACAAAAGTAACAAAAACGTTTTAGGAACGTTCAAAAGTTTTTAGACATTCTATTGACATCATTGCTTGTTTATAAGAACATTATTTTATTTTAGAACATTTTTTAATTTCCATAACATTTATAAAACATTCCACTAACTACTTAAGAATAATGTTTATATATATATATATATATGATATATAAGGTTAGAAAAGCATTCTACTAATATTACTGCAAGAACGTTTTGATAAATTTGAGAGAATATCAGCCAACATTCTGAGAACGTTCCCTGTTAACTGGGAAAAAGACATCCCATATCTGTGATATCCTCTGTACTGTATATTTACACTGTTCAGAAAGTTATATTCAACTGCGTGTCTTTAAAAAGTCCTGTTCCAAAACAAGAGGGCAGCTTCTTTCCAGCATAAGCGGACCAGATGTTAAACCGATAGTCTGATCCCAAGAACCACCCGATTCCAACCAGACAACGTATCTCTAGAGAAGATCTCCCAAATATAGCACATTAGCAACCTCGTTGATAGACAGTTGAGCTGAAAATATCACAGGCTCCAGCAGAGCGCTGGGAAATGGGTACATGCGCTCTGGGTTTAGCTTGTCCTGAGGGATTATGGGTGAGGAACCGCTGAATGTAGAGCACTGGTGCGACTCTATTGGGAATTTTATTACAGGTTTCAGTGGCAGGAGGAAAGGCAGAAAAGTAGAGGGGAGGTGGGAACAATAGAGATGGATGTGGATAGTACGCATGCTTGTGACAGGCTGTCACCAGTGCATCACACTCCGAGAAGAAGGCAACAAAGAAACATGTATTTTTGGGTTCAGGAAGCGAGTGAATGTTTTGACAGAGTTTGCTGGAAGTAATTACAAGAAGGAATGCGAGACTACAAAAAAGGAGGAGAAACTGTCAGGATAGGACTGTAAGTGATGCTAAGATGCCTGAGAGGGAACAATAATAACTGGGAATGTTTTGTTGAAAGTTAATCTGACTCTTTTTATTTTTTGTGTTTTGCCTTATAGTGTATATCGTATTATGCAGTGTAAGCATTACTGGTACAATGATGATAATGTATTTTGGGTGGCAATCTAATAGTTAGACAGTTGAACTTGTAACCCAAAGGTCGCAGGTTCGATTCTCACAGCTGGCAGGAAACAATTGAGGCGCTTTTGAGCGAGGCAGCTTTGTCGACACCAAGGTCATGGGTTCGATCCCAGGGATTGCACATACTCAGAAACAATGTATAGTATAATGCAATGTAAGTCGCTTTGGATAAAAGTGTCTGCCAAATGCGTAAACGTAAATGTGTGTGTGTGTGTTCAATTCTCACTGGTGTGTTTAATGCTCACATTTTAAGTATGGGTTACCGTACCTGACCAACACTTTCACTTTTTCACCTTTTCAGTTATTATTAACATAATATCCAGAGGAGAACTCAAAATAGTTTGTACGTTCCTACCAGTGTGAGTGATTATGGTCTGAGAGCGTGTGTGCATAATGCGTGCATGAGCACGCATGATGGGTAATATTTATGTGAGACCTGTGTGTGTGTGTGTCTGTGTGTGTGAGACAAATGAAGAGAAATCTCTGCTGATTGGAAGGACAGGACTCCCAGCATGCAAATGTGTGTGTGTGTGTATTTGTGTGTGTGTCAAGGCAGGGGCCAAACCTTAGCAAATGCCAGCTCTAATAACATTTCAGTCTTCTAATGGCCGCTGTGGGGGGCGGTTGAGGGGGATTGAAGTAACGAGGGACGAGTTGGGGGGGGATACAGTCACTCAAGGACGAATGAATGAGGAAGTCAATACTAGGCCACATATGCACCCCCACCGCTTCTTCCTGCCCTTCAGAGGAGTTAAAGGGGCAAAATTAAAATTTCCTCTTCATTTACTCACCCTCATGTCACGTCAAGGCCGACAACGTTGCCGCTTCCGCGTCTGTTTTGAGTAATAGCTTCAGTCCTCATCTGCTGTCACTGAATAACAAAGAGTGACAAGTACGGTCTGTAAAATCCCCCCTCTGTTCCACAGGAAAAAATAAGTCATACGCGTTCAGAACGATGTAACGACGCGTCAGCGGTTTTTTAAAACGTTTCATTTTTGGCCGAGCTGTCCCTTTAAAGACAGCGTTTCATCGGCTTGCCTCTTATCAGTGAGTGCTCCCCTCCTCCCCTCTTATCCTGAGGGCAGGGATCCACGGCAGGCTTGGAGAGAGATGGATGGTGTACACGAGCACGGAGCGGTTCTGTGATAAGAACCCGGCGTGGTGCGGTGGCAGGGAGCTCCCAGCTGAACAAGCATTCCCGTCTGCAGCTGTAGTCTTCTATAAACAGCGCAGGGGGCTTTGCTCGCCCGCCGCGAGGATGTGTGGTCTGTTAAAGAGCTCTCAGACAAATTGCCTGGACCGGTTAGTGTGTGGCAGGCACGGCAGCAGGGGAGGGCTATGGGAATAAGCGGAGGGCATGTTGGGGATGTGGTTGAGATGGGTAGAGGCATTATGGGAAAGAGGGTAATCAAGTGCAGATTGTCTATAAAGCCCTGACTCCTGCTCGCATAAGAAATCTGCTGTTCACATTAATATCTGTGTGGATCCTGCTGCTTTCTTCTCCACATGGTTTATTTATACACACACAGATGTACATTTGTCAGTGATGTCCTAAATATTTGCACTTCGATTTTGTCATTCACATACAGCACTCTGAACACCTTAGCAACACCATAGCAACACCCTAAAGACCCCTAAACCCCTGTTTGGCAAAAAATTGACTGACATTTCTGTGGATTCCGCTTGTAAACACCATTTATTTATACATACACAAATATAAATATCTCAGTCTAGTCTTACATATTTACATACAGAAAACAGCTTAGCAACTCCCTAGCAACACCCCAGCATTTGCTTTTGCAAAGACAAGCACTGCTCCAATTGTCATAGAGTTTTACACCGCAATGCCTTAAGAAACTGTTATAGCTGTACATCTGTAATTGACAGGAAGTGACATTGCACTGCGCCCACAAGAATTGAAACGGTTCTGCAAAGAACCATCGAAGAACCTTTATGTTTACGAGTATAAGGTGTATTCCTTATTTTCATGAGGACATAAAGGCTGGTCTGTCTGCTGTAGTCACGTTCACTCTCCCAGAAATGGAGAGCAGGAGTGGTGTTTGCATCTCATTTGATCTCCTGATGTTTCTAGGTGTGGGGTCATGGCTCCAGGCCGGACAGGGGAATAGAACGAGATTGCTGTAAATGAGAGACTGCAGGTGAACGAAATCATCCTCTTAGTGGATTCTGGGTGGGTGCGGGAGAGGATGCAGGGTTCAAATTGAAAGAGGAAGCGAAATAGAGCCAGACTCTGCTGGAGAACCACACGCTCAAGATTGGGCCAGCTGAGGGACATTTAAAGAGAGAGTGGAGACAGAGAGGGCTCGTAAAGGCTGAGAGAGCAATGGAGAAGTGTTCTGACAGAGCTCCAAGCAGACACATGTTCTCACAGAGGAACTATTCTCCTCAAATCAGCAAAAGGTATTAGTGCTACCAGAGAGGAACACAGTGAGGTTTCCTTCACCGCGAGTCAATGGCTTCAAAGACAGTGTGTGGTACCTCAGCGATGGTGCCTCATAAGTAGATTAGTTTCCATCCGAGGCTTAAAATGAGTGAGAGACAGAAAGAAAAGTCCTAGCAAATATTTAAAGGATCTTCCATCATTTACACACCCTCGTGTCATTCCAAACCTTAATTACTTTTTTTGCCTCTGAGGAACTGAAGATATTTTGAAGTACGTTAGTAACCAAACAACAGTGGCACCTACAAAACCACAGAGACATTTCTCAAAATATCCTTCGTGTATTACAGGAGATAAACGTTATATGGGTTTGTAATGACACGAGGGTGAGTAAATGATGGAAACATTTTAATCTCTAATTAAAATGTTTAATCTTTAAATATGTATTTAGTGTAATCATATACAATAGGGTAGAACATGGCTGCTTTTACAGGTTAAGAAAGGCAAAACATCTGAAAGCGTACAAGCTATGAAATAAGAGATTTTTTTTAAAAACAAAAAGAGGTGCTTGCTTCCTCTTCACTGCTGGATTTAATAGCCACAAAGTCAGTGATGTGTGACGGCAATTAAGCAAAGGAAACTGTTTCTCCATCAGTCCTGAGTACAGCCACATTTGCTCACCTGTCAGGCTTTTTAGAATGTCTGCAGTGTGTCAGGCTGATGACATTGATGAGACTAAACTCTTTCAAGCTGAGATAAGTCTAATGAGGTCTGCAGGAGGCCCTGTCAGAAATTACTTGACTTGTGTTGTCGCAGCGGTCGAGCTGCTCAATCCGTTGAGCTTTTGGACAGTTTCAGTACTGTCAATCAGTAGGTCATCCTCAGCAGCTGTCTAGCTTACAGCTTCACTCATAAAACCAGTGCAGAGGGAAATCGGTGGACAGACGTATCCCACAATGCCGTGGGGGACCGCTGCTCACCCTTGGTTCCGTTCCTTAGATCTGTGGACACTGACATGAATTCTCTACCAAACCCAGCAGGCCACACTTAAACCCAGCTAACAGGGAATGTTCTCAAAATGTTGGCTAATGTTCTCTAAAAGTTCTCTCAAAGTTCTCTTTAAGTTTTCCAAAAACGTTCTTGCAGTAACATTAGTGGAACTTTTTTGTTATATATGTTATATATCAAAAATGTGATTCTTAAGTTGTTTGTGGACCGTTTTAAAAATGTTACAGAATTTTAAAGATTTAAAGAAGCAAGATTTGGATAACGTTCTTATAACCAAGCACTAATGTTAATACAACATCTAAAAAACAGATGTTTTGAATGTTCCCAAAGCTTTTTGTTTTAGTTGGAAATGATAGAAAAATGTTCTTACAACCTAAAATTGTTAGCTGGGAACAGGCGTACACGAATCCAGAGTAGTCTGGGCAACTTTGGAGAAGATCTGCGTCACTCGGTTCCAAACAAAAGGATCTACACTCAGGTTTGCCATCCAGACATTTGTTGAGTCCGTGGACAGCTCTCAAGAACTTTGCGTCTCCCAGGATTCTGTTTCCAAAAAGAAAATAGCAATCTGGAGAGCTTTGTAGGCCCCCTGAATTACGGTGCCAAGATGATGACGTGAGATAGAGACCTCGAGGGAGCGGTGAAGAGGAGGAGAGGCGAGGAGCTAGTCACCTGTATCAGAGATGCATGAGAATACAGCTGTGGTTTCACTTAGAATGTCTGACAGTGCCAGAAAACGCTGAGGAGGACGAGCGAGATGGAGAGAAGAGATGTGGGTGTAAACAAGAAGCAAACTGAGTCACTCTGTATGACTCTCTCCTCCTCTTATAAAAGTCTTTGTAAAACTGAAAGCTGTCACGTCACCACAGACAAATCACTGTTACCTCACGACGGTTTCCAGCAGGAAGTTCTTTCAGCTGAAAGAGAGAAGGGTGTTTATAACTGAGCCTCCCCAAAAATACACACGGACACGCAGCTTCACATATGTAACGTTCACCCCACCCACTGATGTTCAATCTCCACCCCGACAATTTTTAGAAAGCTGTTTCTTGACTCATGTTTACTCACAATATGTCACATATTTGCTGTTATATCATGGCGTGAACCTTCAGTGTCGTCTGTTGTTTTAAAATGAAGCTATTAATTCATAATTAAACACCCTAAATCTAACCCTACTGTACAGACATAGCCCTTATAAAGACATTTTAGCTTTAAATTTGAAGTGTTGTTATAAAGATGACATAAGCGCCAAATTCCTGTTCAGTCATCACCGCAATGCAACAGTGTTGGTGGTGGTTGCCAGGGTGTTCTGAGTGGTTGCTAGGCGGTTTCCTACTGGCCTAAATCAGAAAAGTATACAGGATATTCTTGTCTAGGAAACAGCGCTCCTCAACAACCACACAGTTTGAGGTATTATTCATATACATAACACACAGAGTTTGTGTGGAGTTTTTTATGCCAGTGGCGTTTGGCTCACTCGCTGAGTAATTTCAAAACACTGATTTTCAGTAAAGCTGATTTGAAACAATGTGGATTATGAAAAGCGCTGTATACATGCAAATGAGTTGAAGTTTTGTACTTGTTAGGGGTTTTCTCTTGTTTCAAACTGTATATATAAGCAGTACCCATAAGAAAATTAACCATGGTTTTACTACAGTTTAAACCAAAAACACGTTTACCATACCAGATACGGAAAATCCCGTCCTACACACACACACACACACACACACAGTAATGCACAACATTATACATCTCACTGCTGTGTTTGGGTTTCTATATTGGCAATATATTCAGAGTGGAAGGAAAAGGTCAGTCAGTTTGAAGAGCTTGTTGTCACCCAAGGTTTCCTGTGACCGCGCTGGATAATTTTCTCTGCTCTATTTACTTTGAATTGACTGTCAAACGATATACAGTATACAGATCTAGTCAAGGCTGATCCCAGCTAATGACATTAGGTTGTAGGAATGTTTCCATAACATTTCATAACGTTAAGTATAAAATGTTATTTTGTAATGTTATTTTGTTTATTTTGATAAAAATGAAGGTTTTAGGAAGATTCAAAGCATCCAGTTTTTCAGACATTGTATTAAAGATATTGCTTGGTTATTCTAACGTTGGTTATACTTCTGTAATGTTTTTAAAATGTTCCTCTAACTACTTAAGAATAATGTTTTTGGTATATAGGATATATATAACGTTAAAAAGCATTCTACTATTACTGCACAAATGCTTTTAATAACTTTGAGAGAACTTTGAGAAAATGTTCCGTGAACGTTCCCCGTTAGCTGAAATGTTGTTTACACAGCGTTTGTGATAAATGCAACTCACTTTGCATTTTAAGCCTCTTTCTGCACACAGCAACATCACTGAATGAGACGGAACAGATTTGAGGATGTGCTATAATGCGACGTGTTTGTCATGTTTCCTGCAGCATTCCTGGCTCTGCGGTTTGTGCCTTCGACATGGAACAGCTGGCGGGCGTGTTTGATGGAAGATTTAAAGAACAGAAATCACCCGAGTCGATTTGGACACCTGTTCCAGACGAGCTAGTGCCCAAACCAAGGTGCTGAATGAAATGGTTTCATAACGCTGACATTTTAAACTTAAAAGAGTGTTTTATGTTCGGAAATGTCATCCTGCAGGGAGCGAGTTTCATAAGGCGTTTTTTTTATTTCTCAGGCCGGGTGGCTGTGCTATACAGGGGTCAAAGTTCAACTCCTCCAACTCTTTCCCAGATGACATGCTAACTTTTGTCAAGACTCATCCATTGATGGATGAAGCTGTCCCATCGTTGGGTCAGAGACCCTGGATCGTTAGGACTATGGTCAGGTGAGGACAACTTCAGTCCTTCAGTATTTTTCCCTTCATCTAAGATCAGATCTCCGCTTGCCAGGTTCCCAGTTAAAACCAGGTCAGATTGCAATATTTGCTATCTGTTTTTTTCTGCTCCAAAGTGGCCTACATGCCACGTTAATACCATCACCAATAGTTAGTAATCCATCAGATAAAACATCTGCCCCAGTTTGGGGCCATCTTAGTGACTATAAATAACACAGATAACAAAAACAATTTTAGGTTGTAAGAACATTTCCCTAATGTTTCCATTATTTCCTAGTTAAAAAAACATTAATTTAAAATGTTGTTTTGATAATTATATGAATATTTAAGATGTTCCTTTTTTAGACATTGTATCAATCTTATTGCTAGATTATAAGAACATTCAAGCATTTTTTTAATTCTGAAACACTACAAACATTCAATGTGATGAAATATATATCTATATTTATATATATATCTTACTAACATTACTGTAGTAACTTTTGATAACAAAATAAGAACTATTAGCGAACGTTAGCCAGTGTTCTGAGAACATTCCCTGTTAGCTGGATTAGCGAGATTTTTTCAGTAAACTTTAAGCACGTAATAAGATGTAATTTAGGAGTTAACTGATGTTTCCTCAGGTCATCCTCTTCTGCTCTTCGATTCATACTTTATTTCTGAATATCTGAGTAGGTGACTGCCAAGCATTCTGCCCACACGTCTGCTAGCATTAGCATCTGTCAGTGTTCAGACTTCAGGGTTCCAGCAGCTGGGGCTTCACAGCATCCCACAGGGCACAGGACAAGATTATAGTGACAAGTTGTTTGTGTAATTTCAAACCCTGTAGGAAATCATCTTATTTTAGAGAGCTGAGTCACTGAGACGGTGCTGTTGTCCCAAGATATGCTAGTTTGTCTCAATTATGCAAATTCATTTTTAGATTTATGTGATTTGCTATTTTGGCAGTAGGATTTGGTTAATTTTTAATGCCTATTTTATTCCTTGTCTCGTCTCTCAGTATGAATAAAGTTAAACTGTCTGTTTGTCTGCTCTTTTCGTTTCAGATACCAGCTGAACAAAATGGTGGTGGACACAAACGCAGGTCCCTATGGCAACCAGACCGTCCTCTTCCTGGGTTCCAGCCGAGGAACAATCCTCAAATTCCTCGTCACCCCAAACAGAGACAACACAGTTTCAAATAACAACGTCTTTCTTGAGGAGCTGGAAGGCTACAACCCCGACAGGTAGTGCAGAGGTTACCATTGAAACATGCTGGTTGGTGATTGTTTTAATGTGAAGTATCACATGTTGAAAGACCACAGGAGGAAAGCCATGCAGTTTAAACAGATGGGGCATTAACTGGTTATTATCTCTTGCTGAAGGCGGTTCAGAGTTTGTAAGCAACATTTTCCATGGATACAATTGTGCCTGCTTTCTTAAACTGTTTAGTCTGTTTCTCCCTTCATTCCCTGTATCTCGGCTTCTCTCATTCCAATCAAAATGTTGAGAAAGTTTTTACACGCTAAAGTAAAACCACATGGTGTAAATCAAATGAAACTATCTGCAGGTTTTTAATTTCCAAACAAACAAGGAATTAGCGAAAACAATAAAAGCACCATCCTACAAACATAAATCAGCGTGAAAATTTTAAATCTCCACAGTGTGTTAATCAGTGGAGTATTTTATTAAACTGTGTGTGTGTGTTTGTGTGTGTAGTTATACCTAAAAATCTGAGCTAAAAAAATGGGCTAAATCTGCCAAGACCTCCATTTGGGAATGTTTGAGTACATTTGGGGATATTAACTAAAAAAAGCAATTTATAAATAAAGTAATTATAGTTTGTTTTTTGCTAAAAGTTTACATACTTAGATTAAATGAATCCATACAATAGACTTCTACAGTACTGTCCTATAATTTTAGCTAGGCTAGTGTGTGTGTGTGTGTGTGTGCGTGCGTGTGCGCGTGCGAGCATGACACTGTGTTAGTGCCGGCTGTGTCTGTTGTCTAGCACAGCAGGAAGTTCGCTAATCACAGAAGTGTGGATGAAATAATCAGATCAGACCCTGATCTTGTTGGCCTTATGTTACCTCTGCCATCTCTCATCAATCGGCTGGAAACAGGCAGACCACTTGACAAGCGCAGAGTCAGGGATGTCAGCACACACACACACATCAAAATGGCCGTGCCATCATATGTACCGATCAAAACACTGTAACGAAGCAAAAAACAAAAGGCAGGATTGAGGTAGGACAGCTCAAATGTTAATTGATGCGAGATCTTAATTTCAGACGCCTCTCATCGATCTCCTTTCATAAGCGTTTTCCTTTTCCATCTTACCGTCTCCTCGTCGTCTAAGTTGTCTGGCCTATTTCGACCCAATTTTTCTCTTCTAACTTATTTTCTGTGATCTAACAATAGCAGTGATTCATTTTCATCTCTTGCATTTTCTGATTCGCTCTTCAGCTTGTATGTGTCGAGAGAGGCTGTTTTTTTCCGCTTAATTCACTTTAAAATTGCCACCTCGCACCTCTTTATCTCACCCTCTCTCTCTCTCTTCCCGCGTTTCTCTTCATTACTTGTTTTGGCTGCCTGGAAAAAGGAGCCGTAGGGCTGAAATGATTCATTCATTTAGATTCCTTCATTTTTCAACATATATTTTCCAGGCTTGACTGGATCTCATTGCTTATTCCCTTTTGATGGTCTTTGATAAGTGTGGCTTATTATTTAAATCCATCGCAAAGTGACGTACTAACAATCTTTCTGCTGCAATCAGGGTCGTAATCGTAAGCGTTCCTGTAAACATATGCGCATATGTATACAAACAAATGTGAGTTCTCGCCAGCATGGCAGGTGAAAGAGTTATTCTATAGTAATAAGTGCCAATTAAGTCTACAGCAGTGTGGGCGACTGCCAGACTCACAGATATCAATCAGATTACTTAACGAGGCCAAAGTGACATCACATTAATACGACACACATCGCTGTCCTTTACTCCTCCTGTTTATTTTGCAGAGGATGAATTTAGACGTTAGAGTTAATTAGAGCCCAATTACCTAATTAATCTTAATTGGTGGGTGGCCTTGGTGAACACGTTTAGATGCTTTTAAAAAATACTAGTCAGAAATATTCAAGGAGTGAAAAATGTCTTTTTTTGTCATTACACTGACAAAGAATTGTTCCCAGAATGTTCTTTAAAGATTCTCTCAAAGTTTTCGAAAATGGTTATTGTAGTAACGTTAGAACATGTTTTAAACCTTATATATCATGTCAAAATGTTATTCCTAAGTTGTTTGTGGAACATTTCAAAACCGTTGCTGAATTAAAAAAATGTTTGACGTTGTTATGTTCTTAAAACCAAGCAATAATGTTAATACTGTATTAACAGTTCTAAAACATTCAGAATAACATTTTTAAGTGTGTTTCTTACAGTTTGGTTCTTACAGTTCTTTTGTAACTTAATTTTTACAACCTAAAAGGGTTAGCTGGGTATGAAGGTGTCTAAACATTTGCTTGTTTAACTATAACAGCACAGCGTTATATTGTCTTAAACTAAGGTGTGTTAGGTTAAAATAGTATCAGATTCTTTTAGCTTGTGCTGATTAAACTTTGGAGCCAATAATTTTGCTTCACACTGTGTCCCGTGTATTAATACTGTCTGACTTTCTCTCTGCACTGTTTTAATTTCTGGTAAATTGATTTGGAGTGTGTCTGTTCCAGGTGTGGGCCGGACTCTCCTCAGGCCAGACAGCTGCTGTCTCTCATGCTGGACCGCATCAGTCACAGCCTCCTGCTGGCTTTCCCATCCTGCGTGATCAAAGTGCCTGTAGCACGCTGCCAGCTGTACTCGCGCTGTATGAAGTGAGTGACACACACACACACACACACACACACACACTGAAGTCTTACACAGCCAAGCAACACCTTTAGCTTCTACACACAGACAAACGTTTACCTACCTGTCTAAACCTGTCTAAGACTCGCTGTTGATTTATTGATACTTCTATTAAATTAAATGATTTAATCTACTTATTATAGACTAATCCTAACCTGAATTTTAAGCCAATGCTTAAATATAGCCTTTGGCTGATTAATGACATTATTAAAGTTCTTTGGGAACCTTTTTTCCAGTTGGGTGTCCCCAATTTTTTAGATATAGGACATATATAGGGCATATATAGCCCTAAATGGCCCCATATCTCTGTACTTTTAGTTACACCTAAAAATGTAAGATTATTAATTATATAATATATAAAATATATTGTAATATAGTAATTATATAATTGCATTATATAGAAAACATGATTTAATATCATTTCAGATATCCTTGTGGGATCTGCAAACATATAATATTAGGCCTTATCTCACAACTAACACATTTGACATTTTAACTTTAGTAGTGGATGTATTGAATCAGTGACCCTCAAGTTCACAAATAGTTCCTCACATGAGCTATGGATGTGTTCCTCAAATACTTCTCGTCTTCATTTTGAATTGTTACACCGTCTTGTATTGGGCTGAGGAGTTGCTCGGACGCTTGCCAATGTATTGCATTTGTTTTAATACAACAAAATAGAACGTTTGGCCAAAATGCTGGTGGGTAGGAGAACTTTCAGAAGGTAATTATGTAGCTGGAGTGTAGCATAACCCTTCGGGACTGATGTTGACCTTCTTGTAGCTCAACATTCTTAACCCGAGGAACTGCCTGTGTGACCCGACCTTTATACTTGGTAACAAATGTTCTAACTAAATAAGCAGAAGATCCCACAGGGACCTCCTGAGAGGAACACAGCAAGTGGAATCCACAAGAACTTCCTCAACCCAGCCGATAAACAGATCGGATGAATCTGTCCCATCTTTACAAGCACAGATGTACAGTTACAGCCATCTAATTTGCAGCAATTAAAACACACACACTCCGTCTGTCTGACTTATAATTTGTTACACTGCAAAAACATTCAGGCATTTTAAAAGATCCAACAGAGTGACTACACTATTGTTTTCAGTTTTATTGTAGTTCTAATAATATTTTGAATTAGCTCTCAGTTTAGAGAGTTATAGTTTTTAATATGTTTATTTGTTTATATGTTATTTTAACATTTTTGTAGCTGTTTTGTTATTCATTTATGTATTATTTATTTTGTTGTTTATGTGTTTATTATTGCTAATATAAATGTAATTTATTTTTACTTGGTTTTTATTTATTTTAAATTAGCAATTTTAGTGCCTCAGCTTATTTTAGTTTATTGCCGAGGCAACATTTCTAATCCTTATTTAGTTTAAGTTTTCAAAATAATATTTATGCTTATATTTTATTTG